>NW_026491969.1:0-53493 GCF_026875155.1 Cherax quadricarinatus
TACCATTGCTTGTAATATAAAAAAATGTGTACAAAGAATGAGAGAACTTTTAATACAACTTTCAAGAATATCACAGAGTATCTTGCAGGGAAATTTAAGTGGGCAAACTGTCCAAGACTCACTCAAATAAAACTGTAAGAGCACGAGTTCTGACATCCAGTTTACATCTGGTGATGATGCAGGAGAGTTCAAAAAGAATGGGAAACCAACCTCGTACCCACACTCTGTCTTCGGCACATACTGTCACGTCCTCCAAGTTGTGTTCCCGAACATCTGCAAACACGCAAAATAATATTCTTTAAAAGTTATGCAGTGGTCTTATAAAATGATATACAATTTCAAACCTCAAGGATATGACTGGAAATATGACAACGGTATTGAGAAATTGTGTTGAAAATTTCACTTTACATAGCTTAATGGGTGACCTAGAGTATAAAAACATATATTCCAACCTTAACCCGTAAAGGGTCCAAAACGTATGTATACGTTCTTACCGCTAGTGCCCCAAACGTATATAAACGATTTTTTTTCCTGCCTTCAAATATGGCACGATTGGCCTGAGATTCAGCCTTGTCAGCATAGAATGGGTCTTAACACTCAGTGTGCACTATTAAAAAATCTAGGACCACTTAGTACCTTGTGTGAGCACCAGTTCAAATGAGCGCCAACTAGAGCAAACAGTGCGGCAGACACCTGGATTCACTGATTTCATGTAGCATTAATTCTCCTATTTTAAGAGGAAAGTGATGTTGACCCCGAGTTTAGTGGCTTTGAGGTGGATGTGGCCATAAGTGGTCAAGAAATATCAAAAAACCTCGATAAATAACCCACGTGCAACATTTGTGCAACACCTTTTCAGAATGTCTTTTAACCTATGCACACGGAATAAGCGGAGAAATTTTTTCCTGGGTAGAGGCATGGCTGACAAATAGGCAGCAGATAGTTTGCATAAATGGGGAGAAATCATAATGGGGGCACGTCACAAGCGGTGTTCTGCAGGGTCAGTGTTGGTCCCATTGTTGTTCACAATTTACATAAACAACATAGATGAGGAAATAAATAGCGACATAAGCATATTTGCTGATAGACAACAAAATAGCCAGCCAATTCATTCTAATGAGGACACTAGACCACTCCAGGATGATTTGAATAGACTGATGCAATGGTCGGCGAAGTGGCAGATGCAAAGTTCTAAATACTGACAGGAAAATAACCATGCCACATGTAACTAAATAATGTAGATCCTAATACTACTGATTGCAAAAAGGATTTAGGAGTTCTGGTTAGCAGTAATCTAAAACCAAGACAACAGTGCATTAGTGTTTGCAATAAAGCTAACAGAATCCTTGGCTTCATATCTAGAAGTACAAATAACAGAAGTCCTCAGGTTGTTCTTCAGCTCTATATATACAGTGGACCCCCGGTTAACGATTTTAATCCGTGCAAGAGGGCTCATCGTTATGCGAAATAATCGTTATGCGAATGAATTTTCCCCATAAGAAATAATGGAAATAAAATTAATCCGTGCAAGACGCCCAAAAGTATGAAAAAAAATTTTTTTTACCACATGAAATGTTAATTTTAATACACACAAACTGAAAAAGGCATGCACAATTAAATGACACTTACTTTTATTGAAGATCTGGTGATGATTGATGGATGGGAGGAGGGAGAGAGTGTGTTTAGTGTTTAGAAGGGGAATCCCCTTCCATTAGGACTTGAGGTAGTAAGTCCTTTTCTGGGGTTACTTCCCTTCTTCTTTTAATGCCACTAGGGCCAGCTTCAGAGTCACTGGACTTCTTTCGCACAAGATATCTGTCCATAGTGGCCTGTACCTCTCGTTCCTTTATGACTTGCCTAAAGTGTTTCACAACATTGTCAGTGTAAATAATCACCAGCACGGCTTGCAATAGCTGTGTGAGGGTGATTTTCATCCATGAAGGTTTGCACTTCAAGCCACTTTGCACAGATTCCTTAATCTTGAAGTAGGCAACTTCTTTAAATTTTTCCCCTCCCCCCCCTCCGAACAAAATTTCCCCAGGGGGCCTCTTTTCGTTAAGTTGATCTAGCACTCATCATTTATTCTTCTTGTCCCCCCCCCACCAACCTTCCCCCATCCCCCCACAACCCCCAACCCCAAAAGGATTTCCAATGCCACAATGGATTCCCCAACTGGGACAGGGTTTTCAGGGGTTTGCCCAAAACCCTTTTAAAAACCCTTTTTTTCTACACATTCGGCCACATTTTTTCCAAGCAGAGTTTTTAAGGTCCCCTTTTTCACTTCTTCCCAAGCCTTACCTTAAGTTTACACAATTGAGAATTAAAGTATCTCTCCAAAACTCTCTTTGATCAGTTATTTTTTGGGGTCTTTCAAAGCCCCTTTTCAACAGCTTTGTGTACAGTTTTTGAATTGGAAATAACCTCTGGTCCATGGCTCGGGAGGGGATGGTATTAGGAGGCAAAACTTCCCCTTTAATGAAGCCATTCCCCATAAAGTCCTCTGCCACGTCTGTAGAGCCCGGGGGGCTTTGTCAAACACCAGGAGGCCTTAAGTTCAATTTTTTTCGTTGGGTAATTTTTTCACTTTGGGGGCAAATGCAGGTGAAAACCATTATAGAAAAATTTCCCTAGTACCCATTTTTACTTTTCCCTCCCACACACACAAATTATCCTTGGGGACATCTTTTCCTACGCTCTGGAGTTTCGAGTGATACACTAAAAAGGCTTCATTTTTGCATCACCATACATTGGCACACACAACAAAGTACCTGCTTTCATAGGCTTATGTCCGGGGAGTCCCTTTCCCCCCTCCTGATAATTGGGCCCGCTTGGCATTTTCTTCCAAACGGCCTGTTTCATCAAAATTTAAAAACACTTGTTCAGGTTTCAGTCCTTCATTTTCTATTACTCCTTGAATTCCTGCACATATTTTCAGCCCTTTGGGGTCCGAACGGCAGCCTCACCTTGCCTTATCACACTATGGATGCCCCGTTTTCTTAAATTCTCAAACCAACCTTGCGGGCCTTAAATTCACTAAAATCACACTATTGCGGGCTTTTTTTTAATTAAATCCTCATGCAACTTCCTAGCCTTTCACATATATCGTTTGAGAGACGCTACTCCTGCTACTGTTTTTAAAATTATCCACACCAATAAGAGCCCCCAAAACATCTTCCATCAACTGCGATCTTTTTTTTCAAAAACACGGAACCCTTTTGGAAAAAACAGTTTCCTTGATTTTTTTCGGGTGCCCCCCAATAGTACGAGGTTTGATTGGGTTTCTTGTACAGTTTGACAGGCCCGGCTAAAACGCACTCCACTTTCAACTTATCAATTATCTCTTTCTTCATCTCTATATAATTCTTCCCTTTGAGGTTGGGGTTTTGGCCAAAGCTTTCTTGGGGGCCCCTGGGCACTTTTTTCCAGAAACAGCACCGAAAAAACTTAATAATACGAAATATTCCGATGTAGCTTGGTGTTACCCGGAGGGTGGGTGGGAAACAAGGGGCGGAGCGGGACATGTGAGGCTGGCTGAGGCACATTTGGGCGCGTCCGGGCAAAATCGGGATGCGGGGTTTTTAATCGGTATGCGCGGGAAAAATTTTGCGAAAAAAAAAATAATCGTTTTTGCGGAAAAATCGCTTGCGATGCCATCGTTATGCGGGGTCCACGTACTTGGTTTGGGCCTCATTTAATTTTGCTGCACATTCTGGCACCCATTACAGAATGGGTAAAATCACTGGAAAATGTACAAGGGGAGACAAAGTTATCCCAGTATCAGAAATCTTCCCCATGAGGGTAGCGAGGGCCTGAATCTGCACTCTCTCGAAA
The DNA here is from genome assembly GCF_026875155.1 of Cherax quadricarinatus. Taxonomy (NCBI): domain Eukaryota; kingdom Metazoa; phylum Arthropoda; class Malacostraca; order Decapoda; family Parastacidae; genus Cherax; species Cherax quadricarinatus. The sequence continues at coordinate 3,832 of NW_026491969.1, forward strand.
GGCGTAAATTGGGGGGGTTGATCAGGGGCATAAATGGGAAAAAAGGAATAAATAAAGGGGAGTAAAAAGCTGCTGAAATTTTCCAGCCAAGACAGAACTTTCAGCAATGGTTTTTTAATTGGAAAAATCAGATTCAGGGAAGATATAGGGAAAACACTGGTTTTTTGGTAAAGAGTTGTGGGGTGATGGGAAAAAACTTACAGTACATCATAAGGCAAAAGTTGTGTAGTTTTAAAATAGTTTTATAAATACTGTACAGATGGGTGGTTGGGGGCCCGAGGTGCACCTGACTACTTTTGTGCTACTAGTTTGAGCCGTGCTCCTTTTGAATGGAAAATGACCTGACTGGGGGTCATTGGGCTAATCTGGAGGGGGGGAAAGGACCGCTTTGTAGGGTCAGTAGCCCGCTGCAGTTTCCTTCTTTTTTATGTTCTAATAAAGAGAAAAAAATTCTAAACGAATACTTGTTCACGGCTGGCTGGGTGCTGCAGCCTGGCTCTATCTCTGTTTGTCTGTCTGACTATGTCTATCCCTGTTGTCTGTCTTTTTCCACTGTCTCATCTCTTTCTATTGTCTCTATCTCTTCTCACAGGTACACAAAAATACAAGATAGGTAAATTACCTGGGATAACCCAAAAAAAATCCGACAAATGCTATACTCTGCTTGAAATACGAGTAAATGTGATGATGCAGTCTTGGGGCCCTCTCTGAACAGAGAGCTAGATGGATGCAATAGACAGGGAGCTTACAGAAAAATGACAGACAAAAACTTTTTGTGTACCACAAAACAAGTAGGGTGATGCTCATCAAATGTCACTTCTTATCAAATGTTTCCCCTTTTTATCATTTCACTGCAGGGTGAACAAGGCTTGTTTAAATCTTCAAGGAACTATTTTATTATTAAATTTTTATTATTTTTTCTTCTTCCCCTTCTTTTTTTTCTCATTACCTCCCCCTTTCTCTTCCTTCCCTTCCCCCTTTCTTCTTCTCCCTTTTCCCTTCTTCTTTTCTTCTTCCCTTATCTTTCCTCTTCTCCTTCTTCTCCCCTTCTCCTTCTTTTTCCCCTTCTCCTTCTTCTTTTTCTTTCCTCTTCTTCTCCTTTTTTCTTCCCTTTTTCTTCTTCTCCTTTTTTTTTCTTCCCTTTTTTCTTTTTCTCCTTTTCTTCCCTTTCCTTTTTCTCCTTCTCCTTTTTTCTCCTTTCCTTCTTTTCTCTCCTCCTCCTCTTCCTCCTCCTATACCCCACATGTCCAAAACTTGCTGGGACAATCCCAACTTGATATACTCCAAGACAATAGTAAATGAAAAGGCGGTGAAAAAGTCCCCCTTTCATGTGTTGTGACAATTTGAGTAAAATTTCAGTCCCCAAATACTAGTGTCAGAACAAAATTGGTTTGAAATACAAGAACTATTATAAATTTTAATTTTTTTTTTTTAAAAAGTCAGCTGTCTCCCACCAAGGCGGGTACCCAAAGAGAAAGAAAAATCCCCAAAAAGAAAATACTTCATCATCAATCAACACTTCACTCACTCACACATAAAACATGTTTTGTAGAGGGGCCCAGAATAAAAAAGTTTAGAAGTATATACGATAAAAAAACACAAAATATCTCTCCAAACTGCCAAAATCCCCAAACCCCCCTTTTTGAGTGCAGCATTGTACTTCCCTTTCCAGGACTCAAGTCCCTTATATAAAAAACCTTTCCCCCCAATCCCTTTACTAAATATTACCCCTCACATTCCAACTGATTGCAGGGCCCCCAAAAACCATTTGTCTCTTTTTACTCCCATCTAACACGCCACCACGCTTGCGGAAATCCAAACCCCCCTTTCCCCCAACACCTCCTTTAAACCCCCCCCTCCAACCTTTTCGAGGTGACCCCTACCCCCGCCTTTCCCTTCCCCCCAATTAATACACTCCCGTGTAAATTTTACTTTGATCCTTCTCTCTAAATCCAAACCACCTCAACAAACCCTCTTCAGCCCCTGCTAATATTTTTATTAACTCCACACCTTTTCCTAATTACCACCTCTGAATTTTTTTGCATAATATTTTAACCACACCTGCTCTTTAAAAAGGACAATTCCACTGCCCCAAAGCCCCCTTGCGCACATTTACAACCCAAACTTCACACCCATAAAAAGAGTGTTGGTACTAATACTTTTTATACACCCCTTTTTTTGCCTCCATAGAACAATTTTTGCCTCCAATATACCCCAATGCACCACTCACCTTTTTTCCCCCATCAATTTAGATTAACCTCATTCTTCTAAATCCACTCTGACACGCAACTCCCAAATATCTAAAAACATTCACTTCTTCCCTACTCCCCTCCCCAATTTTTTTTATCTAAAAAATTTTATACTCCAACCTTTCTTTTCTATGTTCACTTTCAAATTTTTACTTTACAACTTCCCAAAATTTTCCCCCTAACCTTTTCAATTTTTCTCAGTGTGCTTTGTCAATGGGCCCAAATCGGGCCCCAAACGCTCGAAGCTTCTGTCTTTTTTTGTGCGGGTTTTTTTGTATCGTTCCATCACGGTATTGTGCCTTTTTTTATTTCTTAAACTCCCCTAAGCACAGTTCACACAAAAAATAACTGTTCATTCCCCTTTTTTTTTCCCCCCTAATTTAATCCCACCCCTCCCAAACACCCCACTTTTCTTTTTTTACAACCTATCTATAAATATATTTTAAAAAAACCCCTGTGACATTCACATCCCTGTCTAAACCTACTTTTACCGGGGAAAATTCCCCTCCTTCTACCACCCTAACCGAGCCTCACTATCTTCATAAAAACTCTTTACAGCATTTAGTAACTTACCACCCATTCCCTACACTTGCAACATCGCCACATTGCTCCCCTATCCACTCTATCATATGCCTTTTCTAAATCCATAAATGCAATAAAAACTTCCCGACCTTTGTCTAAATACTGCCACATATAAGCTTCAATGTAAACACTTGATCAACATCATCCCACTCTAAAAACCTACCCATAAACCTACCCACTCTAAAACCTCCTGCTCATCCACACCCCTCTGGGTATTCTCTATTTTTCTTTCTAGTTCTTGTTCTTGTTTATTTCCTCTTATCTCCATGGGGAAGTGGAACAGAATTCTTCCTCCGTAAGCCATGCGTGTTGTAAGAGGCGACTAAAATGCCGGGAGCAAGGGGCTAGTAACCCCTTCTCCCGCATAAATTACTAAATTTAAGAGAGAAACTTTCATTTTTCTCTTTGGGGGCCACCCTGCCTTGTGGGATACAACCAGTGTGTTGAAAGAAAAGAATACTTCTAAACTGTTGTGTTCTGGGCACCTCTGCAAAAACAGTGATTGTGGTGAGTGAGGTGAAAGTGTTGAATGATGATGAAAGTATTTTCTTTTTGGGGATTATCTTTCTCTTTGGGTCATCCTGCCTCGTGGGAGACGGCCGACTTGTTGAAAAAAAAAATAAATAAATTAGGGAAACCGGTTAGCCAGACTTCATGTCCTGGAGGTTAGAAACACAATGCCTGCACTTTAACCCTTTCAGGTTTTCTGACGTACTAGTACGGCTTACACACCAGGGTTATTGACGTACTAGAACGCCAAAATTCTAGCGCCTTCAAATCTAGCTGGAGAAAGCTGGTAGGCCTACATATGAAAGAATGGTCTATGTGGTCAGTGTGTGCAGTATTAAAAAAATCCTGCAGCACACAGTGCATAATGAGAAAAAAAAAAATTGACGGTGTTTTTGGATTAAAACAGCGACTTTGCACTGTATTTTCGTATGGTATTTATAGTTGTATTCTAGATTCCTGGTCTCATTTTATAGAATGGAAGACATATTACAGAAATTGAAATGATTTTGATGGTTACACAATGAAAAGTACCTTGAAATTGAGCTCAAAGTAACAGAAATGTTCGATTTTTACCAAAGTTCAAAAGTAAACAAATCATGCCAAGCGTCCAATACACATCAACTGCTGAGTCTAATATTCTTTCACAAGTGCACTGATATTATTTATACCATTTCCACACTAATGCAGTAGTCTGCATAACAGTAAATCTTCTATTTTTTGTGAGAATAAAAATTCGAAGTGGAAAGCAAAAAGAATGTAAGAGGGGCCTGGGGACGTGACTAATGAACAGAGAAATTTGTTATTTTAGTGCCAGGAATGTCTGTCTGTTTATTCTGGACCCTATTTGGAAATAGGCATCTTCTGAAATTTGTGTGAAATTGGCAAAAATGCTAATTTCTAACCACTTTATTGGATAGTTGAAATTGGTAAATGGGTGGTATTCTTGTACTCATTCGATAGAAAAAATGGAGTTCTAGCGAAATAAATATGATTTTTGTCAACTAGTACACAGGAATTGGCCAAAAATAGGGCTCAAGTGGGCAAAATCGCTGATGCATAAACATCGTCAAGACCGCTAACTTCGCAAGAGCATAATTCTGCAAATTTTCCATCAAATTTCATATTTTTTAGTGTCATTATGATTGGAAACGATTCTCTATCATTTCATAAGAAGAAATAATTTTTTTGTCTGAAAAATTTTTGACACTGAGAACGAGTTTAGGAGAGGGCCTATCGACCCTGAAAGGGTTAAAGGAGAGGTTTGGGTTCTGATAAAGTGAGAAATCACAAAAGCGCTTGGAAATTCATTATTTTCTAACAGTGAATATTTTGCATGCTGTGTTATCACCTGTTTATCACGATAATATTGCACACACATACATACTAGTGTTTAGAGCCTTACCTGCGGTTTCTCATCAACATACTTGGCACAATCTCTAATAAGTGATATTGCTTCCATGCTGGTATCAGGAAATCCTGCATTACAAGCGAACTCACTCAGACACTTGACAGAATCTTGAAAGGAATCTATAACTGTGATGAAGTGCTTTTGGTAGATCTGACCTGTGGGGAAAAGAATGATCTTAAACAAAGTTCTGAATTAGTAAGCATAATACATTTTTTTTTTTTTTAGAGTGGATAGGGAAGCAATGTGGCAGATGTTGCAAGTATATGGAATAGGTGGTAAGTTACTAAATGCTGTAAAGAGTTTTTATGAGGATAGTGAGGCTCAGGTTAGGGTGTGTAGAAGAGAGGGAGACTATTTCCCAGTAAAAGTAGGTCTTAGACAGGGATGTGTAATGTCACCATGGTTGTTTAATATATTTATAGATGAGAGGGGTGGGATTAAATTATGGGAAAAAAAAAAATGGGAAGTGACACAGTTACTTTTTGCTGATGATACTGTGCTTATGGGAGATTTCTAAAAAAAAATTGCAAAGGTTAGTGGACAAATTTGGGAGTGTGTGTAAAGGTAGAAAGTTGAAAGTGAACATAGAAAAGAGTAAAGTGATGAGAGTATCAAATGATTTAGATATAGAAAAATTAGATATCAAATTGGGAGGAGGAGTATGGAAAAAAGTGAATATTTTCAGATATTTGGGAGTTGACGTGTCAGCGGATGGATTTATGAAGGATGAGGTTAATCATAGAACTGATGAAGGAAAAAAGGTGAGTGGTGCATTGAGGTATATGTGGAGGCAAAAAATATTATCTATGGAGGCAAAGACGGGAATGTATGAAAGTATAGTAGTACCAACACTCTTATATGGGTGTGAAGCCTGGGTTGTAAATCCTGCAGCGAGGAGGCAGTGGAGATATTCTGTCTAAGGACAATGTGTGTGTAAATATTATGCAGAAAATTCGGAGTGTGGAAATTAGGAGAAGGTGTGGAGTTAATAAAAGTATTAGTCAGAGGGCTGAAGAGGGTTTGTTGAGGTGGTTTGGTCATTTAGAGAGAATGGATCAAAGTAGAATGACATGGAGAGCATATAAATTCTTAGGGGAAGGAAGGCGGGGTAGAGGTCGTCCTCGAAAAGGTTGGAGGGGGTAAAAGAGGTGTTGTGGGCAAGGGGTCTGGACTTCCAGCACGCGTGCGTGAGCATTTTAGATAGGAGTGAATGGAGACAAATGGTATTTGGAACCTGACGAGCTGTTGGAGTGTGAGCAGGGTAATATTTAGTGAAGGGATTCAGGGAAACCGGTTATTTTATATAATCGGACTTGAGTCCTGGAAATGGGAAGTACAATGCCTGCAATCTAATGGAGGGGTTTGGGATATTGGCAGTTTGGAGGGATATATTGTGTATTTTTATACGTATATACTTCTAAACTGTTGTATTTTGAGCACCTCTGCAAAAACAGTGATTATGTGTGAGTGAGGTGAAAGTGTTGAATGATGATGAAATATTTTCTTTTTGGGGATTTTCTTTCTTTTTGGGTCACCCTGCCTTGGTGGGAAACGGCCGACTTGTTGGAAAGAAAAAAAAAAAAATAAATCTCCATTTATTTATATATTTAGTAATTTGAGCATACATACAGAGGTACAAAAAAATACAGGTAAGAGCAGCATGTCAAAGCCACTTATATGCATAGCATTACGGGCTGGCTTAAAATTAACTTAAGATTAACTAAGCAATGATGAAATCAGTGATAAAACATCATTGTAAACAGATAACTATAAAGCACAAATGAGTATTACAAAGACAGGTCATATGGTTGCATGCATTGCTGTACATTCAGTCGAATGGAGTATTCTGTTAGATTGGGTTTTAGATTTAACATTTATGTGATATAATTGTGAGAAACATTTAAGATATACAATTTATAAGGTTCAGTTATTCAGTATTTATTTGGTTTTGGGTGAGTAAGTGATCTTTGAGAAGAACTTGAATTTATAAACAGGTAGTGTTTTCTTTTATATTTACAGGTAATGAATTCCAGTTTTTAGGGCCTTTTTGCATTGGTTTTTGCATAGTGTAAAAGGACACGGGGAACATCAAAGGGAGTGATCTGTGCCTTGTGTTATGGTCATGTGTTCTGTTAAGGTTGGAAAAGATGTTTGAGGGAGGGTTAATATCAGAGTTAAGTGTTCTATGTATGTAATAAGTGCAAAATAAGTAGGATGTTTTGTATGGTGATAGGTTGAGTTTTTTTGAATATTGGTGGAGTGTGCTGCCTGTAGTGAAATTTGTTATCATTCTAAACTGCAGCCTTTGTTGGGTAATTAGTGGGCTGAGATGGTTAATTGTTGTTGAGCCCCATGCACAAATTCCATAGGGGAGATAGGGTAAATAAGAGAGTGATATAGGGCCCGGAGGGCTGACTGTGAGCATAGTTCCGTAAACTTCGATAGTATGCCTACAGTCTTGGAAATTTTCTTAGAAATTTGTTGTATATGTGTATGAAATTTGAGTCTATTTTCAAGGTGGATTCCTAAGAATTTTCCCTCTGTTAGCTTTGTGATAGGGGAATCCGTTTATCATTATGTTAAGAGGGACATCTGTAGCTCTGTTACCAAACTGAATGAAGTAGGTTTTGTCAATGTTTTTGTGTAAGTTTGTTAGTCCTCATCCAGGTAGATATTTCTGTAATTCGGTATTTTCAGTATTGGCTAGCGTGAAATGGGCTCGGGTGAGAGAAGACGTAGTAAGTGTCATCTGCAAATAGTGTGGGGTTTGAGTAACTGTGAAGCATTTGGGAGGTCATTTATGTATAGAGAAAAAAGAAAAGGCCAAGGACACTTCCATGTGGGACACCAACTGTAATTGGTTGTGCGGAAGAGCTTGCCCCATTTTCGTACACATATTGGCTTCTGTTGCTGAGGTATGACTTGAGGTAGTTGAGGGGGTGCCCCCTAATACCATAGTGTGACAATTTTACGTGGAGCAAGTCATGGTCAACTGTATCAAAAGCTTTACGCAAGTCAATGAAGATCCCCAGTGGGACTTCTTTTTTCTCTGTTCCCAGTGTATATATGTTCTAGCATATGTATAATAGCATCATTAGTATTTTATATTAGGCCTGAATCCAAACTGGCAGGGTTGAGTATGTTTTGGAGATGAGGTAGGAGTAGATTCGTTTATAAATTTAAATTTTTTTCGAAGATTTTTGAGAGAGGGTGTAAATTGGATATTGGCCTATAGTTATTCAACTCTTTTTTGGTCTCCTCCTTTATGGATCAGGGTGACCCTTGCTATTTTGAGAACTGTAGGGAAGGTGGAGGATTCAATGGATTTGTTAGTGTTGCAATGATTGGTGATAGCACTTGTGACACTTTTTTGTATATAAAGGGTGGCAAGGTTTTTAAATCTCCTGCCTTGTTTTTTAGTGCGTTGATAATAAGGGAGACTTCGTATGGGTTAGTCGGAGCTAGGAACAGTGTGTTCGGGTAGTTGCCAGTGAGGTAGTCATTTGGTGGGGTATCTGAGCTTGGGATTTTATTGGCAAGGTTTTGTCCTATTGTGGAGAAGAAATCATTGAGTCTGTTTGCTGTTCTGTTGGTGGAGTTGGGGTTCATCTGATTTTGCTAATTTATTTCGCTATTTGTGATATCTTTTTTGTTCCCAGAATTTCTGATAGGATTTTCCAGGTCTTTTTTATATCACCTCGTAAGTTGGATAATCTGTTCTCATAATATAATTTTTTTGCCCTTCTTATCAGGCTGTTAGGATTGACGAGTAACGTTTTGTTTGGTCTCTGTTATGTGACCCATTCTGTACTGTTTTTCATATCGGTGTTTTGTATTTATGGATTTGAGAATGCTGGGTGTTAGCCAGGGACTGTTCAGTCTCTTAGCTGTCATCTGTTTAGTTTTTTTAGGGCAGTGCTTGTTATAGAGGTATTGGGTCTTTTTTAGAAAATTTTTAAAACATTCGTCAATATCTGTATAGATTTTCTAGCTCAGTGTGCCAGTGATGTTTGTTACTGCTGTTGTGAAGTTATTAATGGCTGCCTCATTGTGAAGTTTGAAGGTGACTTAGTAGTGTCTTGGGGTATTTACCAAGAGTTGTTATGAGGAAAGTAGGGTAGTGGTCTGTGGTATTATCTGTAATTATGCCTGATTTTAAAGGGGATATGGTGTTGGTTCAGATGTGGTCAAGTAGGGAAACACTAGTCTCTGTAACTCTTGTAGGTTTTGTTACTGTTGGTAGCAACATACAGTTACTCATTGTGTTTGTGAATTCAGTAACGTGTGGGTCCTGGTCTTGCAGGAGATTTATATTGAAGTCACCTGAGAGTATTAAGTGATCTTTGTTCATGCGCGCATCAGTTATCATACTTCCTAGGTTTTGACTAAATTGGCTAATGTTTGACTGTGGAACTCTGTAGATGTTTATCAATGTGAGAGGTTTTTGTAGGTATTTGGATTTGAATTTAGCTATTATATATTCCCCATGTTCATCCCTTGTGCAAGTATTAGTGATACATTCTAGTTGGTCTGAGTAGTATATAGCTGTGCCACCCCCTTGTTGATCTGTCCTACAGTTGTGTATGGCTGTGTAACCAGGAATGGCATAGACATCTGTAGCATCAGGCTTTAGCCAGGTTTCAGTTAGTGTAATGATGGACATATTGGCATGCAAGGAATTTAGTAATGCTATGAGGTCATCGTAATGCTTGCTTAACCCTTTGACTGTTTCAGGCCCCTTTCTGAAACTGTCATTCTGTCGCTCAATTTAAAAAAAAAAAAAAAAAAAATTCTTATGAAATGATAGAGAATCTTTTCCCAATGGTAATGACACCAAAAGTTCGAAAACTCATGGAATTATGCTCCCGCGAAGTTAGCGGTCTCGGTGACATATGCGTATCAGCGATTTCACCGACTTTGATCCCTATTTTCAGCCAATTCCATTGTTCCAGTTGACCAAACTCATAGCTATTTCTTTAGAACTCCATTTTATCTATCAGCTGAGTACAAGAAACCTCCCATTTACTAATTTGGACTACCCAATATGGTGGTCAGAAATTGGCAATTTGGCCAATTTCACGCAAACTAAAAAAGATGCCAATTTCAAAATAAGGTTCAGAATAAAGAAGGTAGACATTCGTGGCACTAAAATAACATATGCTCTGTTCATTAGTCACATCTCTAGGCCCCTCTTATGTTATTATTGCTTTCTATTTTGATTTTTTATTCATACAAAAAAATACAAAATTTACTTTTATGCAGACTACTGCATTATTGTAAAAATGGTATAAATAATATCAGTGCACTAGTGAAGAATATTAGACTCCCCAGTTGACGTGTATTGGATGTGTGGTGTGATTTATTTATTCCTGAACATTGGTAAAAATCGAACATTTCCGCTACTTTGAGCTCAGTCTCAAGGTCGTTTTCATCGTCAAAGTAATGAAAATCATCTCTATTTCTGTAATATGTTTTCAATTTTATCACCTAAGACCATGAAAACGCAAATACAACGATAAATACTATACGAAAATACACCTCAAAGTCGGCGTTTTATTCCAAAAAAAAACGATCAGTTTTTTTTTTTATCATTACGCAATGTGTGCTGCAGGATTTTTTTATGTGGTGCACACTGACCACACAGACCATTCTCTCACATGTGGGCTTACCAGCTTTCTCCCACTTGATTTGAAGCCGCTAGAATTAATGAGTATATATACGTCAGAAATATTGGCTCGTAAGACGTATTTAAAACGTCGAAAACAATCAAAGGGTTAAAGATCTGATATTGTAGTTAAAGACAGTTATGTTTTTGTTGGCTCTGAGAAGTGCCTTTGATTGTTCTGCTGTGTAGTAATTACAGTAACTGTTTGATTCATTTAAGTCATCCAATAAGAGGTTGGTAAACAGGATCAATGCTTGTAATCATAAGATTTGTAGTGAATCTATAGTTAGAATTAAGTATAAAACAAAGTAAATATTCTAAAGCTAAAAAATAGCACCTGAATTATTTAACAAATGTAAAAATAATGAGCTAAGGTAGTTTTTTTAAAGCTAAAAAAAGGAGACAATATAAAAGGGACAAAAATAATTTGTGGTGAACAAATAAAGTGATGATCAAATAATGGAGCTTGGGAATATGATAGTAGGTAGTACTTTAAAGGTAATTCTTTAAAGTTAGAATTATAATATAAAATTATAATATAAAAGGGACTAATATAAGTTGTGGTGAACAATAAAGTGGTAATCAAATAAATGAGCTTTGGTTTTATAATGCAAAATAGTAAACTTATTCCATTTTTACCCACCGAGTTGCACCTTGATTATTTTAAAAATTTGTAAATTTTTAAATTTGGGTGGGTTAATAAAGCAAAAAATAAAAAAAAAAATTTATAAAGGGGACTAAAATAAGAAATGGTAAAAAAAAGTTAAAGGACAGATAGTCACAAATGAAATAATGGGGGTTTTAGGAGTAAGTTTCTGATTTGAAATTTTTTTAAATAATTTTGAGCATTTTAATTGCCAAAAAAAAAGTAAAAAAATGGGGGTATTTGGTACTAGCTAGAAAAATTTTTGTTTTTTTACTTAAAAAAAAGTAATTGGAATATACACAATTGCACACAAAAAAAAGGTGACTAAAAAAAAAATTTTTGTGGTAAAAAAAAATTTAAATGGAAGGTAAAAACAATAAAATAATATTTTTTTTGGAAAGTAAGTTTTTATTTGGGAACTTAAAATTATAAAAGAAATTTTTAATAGCAGTAAAAAAGAAGTAAAAAGTTTTGGGGGTAGTTAGCTTTACAAATGATGAAAAAATAAAAAAAAAAATTTTAAGCACAATATAATAGAAAACGTACACTATAGGGCACCACATTTAAAAGTATTTGGGGCATTTATCTAATCTGTTACAAAAATTGTCAGCTTTTTTTTAAGGAAGGTAGAAAAATTTTTTCATGTTCGTTTGAGATGGGATTTTTGTTGTCCTGTTGTTTTTTTTCCCTTATTTATTTATTTTCCCATCTCGCGTGAAACACCCGATGTATTTTGTTTTCCTTTTAAGTTTTCCCCCAGGGCCCGAAAGAAGGTTTTTAAAGTTTTCCCCTTTTTTAGAACTATTTATTTTAAAATCCATTTTTCATTTGTTTGGGGGTGATTTAATTAGGGCCTTTCTTTTTTTCTATGAATGAAGTCGGGTCATTTTACTGTGTTTACTTCCCGATTTTCCCCAGCAAAAGGGGTTTTTTTTATTTTATTGTTTTGACGATGGGCTTGTACGTGGGCCTTATTATCCCGACAGCAGTTTTTTTTGCACTGTGCTTTTTTGTTATGGGCACTTTTGGAAAAGTGGGGGACTGTTTATTAAAATGCAAAACAGACAACCTTTTTTTTGTTCAGTTTTGTGTCTTGGAAATCAAGGTATTCATTTTGTCGTGGGGGCATGTTCTGATTCCCGTCCCTTGATTTTTTCTTTTTCCCCTTTATATTTTTGTAGTTATTTTTTTCAGTGTGACTGCTATTTATTTTAAAAAAGGGGAAGTGGAAAAGGGAAATTTTTTCTCCCTAAGCCATGCGTGGGGGGTAAGAGGTGAATAAAAAGCCGGGAGCAAAGGGTAGTAACTCCTCCCCCTGTTATACTTACTCCAATTTTCAAAGAAAACTTTGTTTTTTTTTTTTAGGGCATCCGCCTTGGTAGGATATGGTTTGGGGGTTTTTTTTTTTTGAAAAAAAATAAAAAAATAAAAATAAACACTGCTCAAAGAGAAATAAAGTACAATGTAACAGCCAATGCATTTTAAAAAAAATAATAAGCAAGTTAAATAAATGAAGATGGAGGTGGGAAGTACAATGCCTGCACTTTAAAGGAGGGGTTTGGGATATTAGCTGTTTGGAGGGACATCTAAACTGTCCTATCTGAGCCTCTGCAAAGACAGTGATTATGTAGGAATGATGATGAAAGTGCTTATGGCATGCAAAGAGTACGTAACCTTTATTCGGCACATGTACACACCCTCATTTACAGGCTATCTCCCCCAACCAGCGAACCAGGCTGCTAAGAGTTGATGATGGGGCCCCGTCGTTCAACTAGTGACCAGGTTCCAGCCAATAAGATGGTGGTTTTGGCAATCGCAGAGGTTATGTGGGTACCACTCTCCTGTCTGCCCTTGTCATTCCCATTCTAGAGCTGGTGAAGCACGGTTGCTATCTTGTGGCTTCTAATTTCTGCCTTGCTTACCGTGGAGTGCATATACTATCACTGTACATAGTGTACATATTGCTGTTCTAATTGGTGAAGGATAATATAAGTCTAAACTTTTTCTGCTGTGTTATTTTTTCTCCATTACACCCGGGATAACAGGCCATTTGGAATCCTGGGTTTTTAATATGGGGACCTGTCCCGGAGTGGAGCTGGACTTAGAGAAACGGTTGAGCTTAGGGTGAAGCTCGTACAGGAACAAATTTTGCAGCTTGCTGTCTGGCATTGCATTAGCTTTGCCTATGCTTTACAAATTTTGTCAGTTTTGTTATGGTCAGCCTTGCTATTGTGTGATCGTTCAACAGCTCGCTACTAGCTTGTTCGGTGTGCTCGCTTCGCTACGGTCAATCTTCTAGAACAGTGTAAGCTGTCTGCATATGCTCTAAAAATTTTGCGTGTACAGTTGTTACTAGCCTGTTCGTTGTGGAGAAAATTTTTGGCCGTCGGCTTTGCTTGAAGCAATATTTCCCGGCAATCGAACTGGGGTGCACTAGCTAAGTAGTGTCCTGCAAATTAAAGTGTTTTACATTTGGGTATTCTGCAATCGTACTGTGCCAATACGAATAAACTTAAGCCACCTAGAACGAGTCAGACGTCTGTGTCGGCAATATTACTTTGCATCACCTACCTAAATTTGGTCCCTACAGCGTTGTTGCAAATTGCACGTTCCATTGCATTAAATACAAACGGCACTCACACAGCTGTGGGCAACTGCATCCACCGATTCTGAGACACTTATAGAAAAGGAGATGCACATCAGACTCCTCCCTCTACGGAGCTAGGGCAAAAAAGCTACTATGTTCACGGCAAGAGGAAGATGATACACCTATGGAGCAAAATGGGCAGTATAATGCAGCTGGTTGTCTCAAGGTTGAATCAGCATCGTTGGCACTTGAGCTGGCAAAAATCAACCTTGAGCAAACAAAAAAAAAAAAAAAAAAAAAAACAAAAAATAAAAAAAAAAAAAATAAACAAAAAAAAAAAAAAAATAAGGAACAGAGAGCAATTCGCAAGGGAAGAATTTTGATAGGGAAAGAGAAAGGAGTCAATTCTCGCATTCTGTAAATAATTTTAGTTATACAGAAAGCTACATTTGTTCCCCGCTTCAATGAGGCCGAACCCGAACAATTTTTCGAAAGCTTCGAAAATCAGGCTCGAGCCTTGAGGTGGCCGAACAGCATTGGGCATCGTTGGTTCATACAGCATTATTGGTAAGGCACAGGAATTTACGTCAGTATTAAATGACGCTGAATTTTCTGATTATCAAGTAGTGAAGACCACAGTGTTGGGAGCATATACATGTATCCCAGCCAAATAAAAATTTTTAAGCTGGCAGACGACAGCTTGGTCAATCCCTAGTGGACTTTGTGAGACAGCAAACCAAAGCTTTTACCAGCTGGTATAAAGCAAGTGGTGTCTCTACCTTTGAGGAGCTGGTACAGCTTATTCTGATTGATAACCTGCTGGAGTCTGTGGGACCAGAGGTTCGAGTCTTTCTGCAGGATCGTGACTTAACCACTGCATTGGAGGCAGCCAGGTTGGCTGATACCTTCGAAACTAACCGCTCCTTGTCCGAGCGGTCCCGTCTCTCTTTTCAACAGCCTGGCATGAGCAGAGATCGTCAACCTTGGAGAATGAAGTGCCAGCCGGAGGGAGAACGTCTACGTCAGCCAACTAAGTCACCTGGTGAGCCACGCTTCTCAACTTATGGTCCACCTGCGGAGAGCAAACTACTCATGGTGCATCTCGACAACAGTATCCAGAGAGACACCAGCCAGAACGACACCATTTGCAACGTCAGCAGGGAGTAAAGGGCAAGCCTGTCGTCTGCTTCCTCTGTAACAAAGTAGGTCACATCCGTCCCAACTGCCCCCATAAACCCCAACCCATTGGGAAAATCTCTAATATCCCTAGTAACATGTCCCCTAGAGAAGTAGAAAAAGGTATGGCCCCTTATTATTGCAAGAGTCTTATTTCCCTTCAGGAAAACTCAGAAACAACTGAAGTAAAGACCTTTAGAGATACTGGAGCATATTGCTCACTTGTAAGAGAAGGAATATTACCCCTTTCAGAGAACACTTCCTTGAATTCCTCTGTTTTATTGGAAGCATTTGGAGGAGCTATATATTCTGTCCCTTTGCATAAAATTTATGTACAGTGCAAATATTACACTGGGTACTTGACTGTAGGTGTCTCAAAAGGATTCCCCATGAAAGATGCCATGTTATTACTGGGTAATAACATTACTACTGTTAGTGCGTGTCCTGAACCTATAATGAGTAATTCTTCTCCGGTGTTGGCCATAACTCGGGCAACATCCCAAGGGTTGTCTGGAGAGAATGTTGACCTATCCTTGGACGACTCCGATCTCGGAATAGCCACGTTGTTTTATGAGGCACACCGGCCGGAGCCTCGTAAATCAAGTGAACAGACCCCGATCAAGCCTTCCTATTCCCAGGTTGCAGGATTGCCAGATGTCTCTGTTTCCATGCCCGAGGGACTGTCCTTCCGGAGGAACAACGAAAGGACCCTTCTTTAAAATTCGCTTTTCAGGCAGCCATGGGTAAATCCTCTTTGGGTCATCCGGTCAAGTATGAAGTTAAAAACGATTATTTGATCTGCACTGAGACTGGTAAGGAGATAGAGGGCCGGCAATTGTATGACAGGTTAGTGGTTCCAACCAAGTTTAGACCTCAAATATTAAATATAGCTCATAATACTTCATTAGGAGGTCACTTAGGAATTACAAAAACCTTGTATAGAATCACAAAAGAATTTTATTGGCCAAAATTAAAGAAAGATGTGAAGAATCATATTAGGTGTTGCCGAGAATGTCAGCAAGTAGGGAAACCTGGACATTCCATTAAACCTGCACCTCTCCAACCTATACCTGCTGATGGAGAACCTTTTGCAGATTTAATTATAGATTGTGTAGGTCCACTACCTAGGTCAAAGTCTGGAAATCAATATTTATTTACGATTATGGATAAAGTAACCAGATATCCTGAAGCAATTCCCATTGCGAGTATTAATACTAAAGCTATTCTCAAAGCTTTAACAAAATTCATTTCTTGTTTTGGCATTCCTAAAACTATTCAAAGTGATCAAGGTACTAACTTTACTGCCAAAGCATTTAGGGAAGTATTAACTAGGTTAGGATAATCCACAACTTATCCACTGCCTATCATCCTCAGTCCCAAGGCGCCTTGGAAAGATTCCATCAGACGTTAAAAACATGATGAGAACTTTTTGCATGCACTTTCCTACAGACTGGGATGAATCACTACCTTTGTTGCTGTTCTCAGTACGAGAGACGGTGCAAGAGTCTACAGGGTATAGTCCGTTTGAGCTGATCTTTGGGCACAATGTACGAGGTCCTCTTCGGGTGCTCAAAGAAGGATGGATGGGAGAAGACGTTAGCTCAACACTCTACAACCCGTCTTCAAGGTTGCAGGTGGCACGTCAGTTAGCCAAGGCTAACCTAAAGACAGCTCAAAGTAAGATGAAACAGAGGTATGACAGAAGTGCACAATTCCGCTCCTTCCATCCAGGAGACAAGGTGTTGGTGCAGGAACCTATACCTGGCCACACCTTGAAAGCTAGATTTACGGGACCTATGCAGATTGTAAGTAGATTATCTGATGTAAATTATGTGGTAGCTCCCATTGATAAGACCTCAAAAACTAAAACTTACCACATTAATCAATTAAAATCTTTCATACACCAGATAAAGTCCCAGTAATGACTCTGTCCTCTACCTCTGAGGACGACTCTGATTCTTTGCACTCTATCTCTGAAATTAATATTAAACTTTCAAATTCTGTCCTCCTCAAGGATCCTAGCCCTTTAATGGAGGGACTATCTGAAACGCAAGCAACAAATTTAACTGAGCTTCTACAGTCATATCCTAATATTTTTTCGGATGTGCCGAAAAAAATGTACGTTAGGTTATCATGATGTAGATGTGGGAAACTCTAAACCAATTAAACTCTCCCCCTACAGAGCTAATCCTGAAAAGCAAAGGCTACTTCAGCAGGAAGTAGAATTTTTGTTAAAGCATGGTTTAGTGGAGGAGTCATCTAGTCCATGGGCTTCACCGTGCATCCTTGTGAAGAAGGCTGATGGAGGGTTTCGTATGTGTACAGACTACCGTAAGGTGAATGAGGTCACAATTACAGATGCTTACCCTCTTCCTCGTCTGGATGACGTAATTGACTTTGTGGGTAAGGCTACTTTTGTGTCCAAGTTAGATCTCCTTAAAGGTTACTATCAGGTACCTTTAACGGATAAGGCGAAGGAAATCTCTGCCTTCGTAATTCCAGGAGGTCATTATCAATACACAGTTACCCCCTTCGGAATGAAAAATTCCCCCTCTTCATTCCAGAAACTTATCCATCAGGCTATTAAAGGACTTGAAGGCACGGCAGCGTACCTAGATGATATTGTTGTGGTGTCTGATACTTGGGATCAACACCTACTTAGACTTAAGGCTCTTTTTGAGACCTTTAAGAGTTCCCATTTAACAGTTAATTTATCTAAATCTTCCTTTGCCAGGCCACTGTCACTTTTCTGAGGCCATGAAAGTAGGGTAGTGGTAAAGTTGCACCTAAACTTGTTAAGTTCTTCTATTAAGATTATCCAGTTTCCCATGAATAGGAAATCTCTTCAATGTTTCCTAGGCATGATAGGAAATTTTACAAAGATTCGTAGAATTTCTCAGATATTGTAGCCCCTCTACCTCTCTTTACCAGTCACAAAGTTTCCCTAACAATTGGACTCAGACTGTAACACTGCTTTTAATAAAGCAAAAAGATTAATTTGTACTGCAACCCCTTTCTCTTGTCTCCAGACTTCTCCAAACTTTTCATGTACAGGTTTGATGCTTGTGAGGTCTGGGGTTTGGGGCATACTATTTACAAATTGGGAACAAGGAGTTGCAGCCTGTAGCATAACTTTTCGCCAAGTTCAGCCACATCAGAGGGCTTACTCTACCATAGAAAAAGAAGGCCCTCGTCGCTGGTACTGGCTTTGGACATTTTTCGATGTTATGTGGGCCAGACATCACAGGTGTTCACAAGTCTACATTGTCCACAATCCTCTAGTAATATCTCCAAGCCATGAAGAACCACCACACAAGGCTTTGCGCTGGAACGCTAAGGCGCAGCCCTATAATATTTCCATTAAAATATATTGCTGGCAAAGAAGAAAATATGTTGGCGAGCTCTTTATCTATAGTATAATATTTTATTTAGGTTAGGATGTTATTTGGTGGTAACCCCCTTTTCATGCTCTTTTTTTTTATCCCTGTGTGGGGTTTTTTTTTAGTGAGGGGAATCGGGCTACCGTCCGCACTGTATTCTTGGACCTATGCCTAGCCTGTCTGACTGCTGTCCTCACTCTAAGTTTAGGGTTTGGCTTTTGTTCTCGAGAAAAAGCTGAGCTCTATCTAAGAGTCTGGATGGTGTGAGAGGGAAGAAGGCGTTCCCCATTATTTTGTGCACAAGGCCACGGTTACCACCTGGGAGGTGGCAGCCTAATCCTGAGCCTTCTCAGGGGGGGGTGTGCATGCCAAAGATACTTAACCTTTTATTCGGCGGGCGCATGTACCACCCTCATTTAATGCTATCTCCCCCAACCCAAGCGAACCAGGTTGCTAAGAGATTGATTGATGGGGCCCTGTCGTTCAACTAGGGCCAGGTTTTAGCCAATATGAAGAATGGTTTTTGGCAGTCGCAGGGTTATATGGGTATCGCTTCTCCTGTTCTGCCCCTTGTCATTCCCATTCTAGAGCTTGGTTGAAAGCATGGTCCTGCTATCTTAGTGGCTTCTATTTCTGCCTTGCTTACCGTGAGTGCACTATACTTATCACTGTACATAGTGTACATATTGCTGTTCTAAATTGGTGAAGGATAATATAAGTCTTAAACTTTACTGCTGTGTTTATTTACTCCCATACACCCGGGATAACAGGCCATTTGGAATCCTTGGTTGAATAAAGGGCCCTGTTGATGCCAGAATATCCACTAGCTTGATGAGCGTCAAAGGCACAGCAGCTCTTCAAGTAAGCGGATATACAGTTTCAGTTGCTCTGTAGAAAGAAAGGAGGTACCCACTGTAACAGAGTACAGAGAAACTCCCATCATGCAAGTAAAGCAACAGTTCCATGTGTGAAAAAACTTGGGAGCAATGATCACAACAATGTTACTGATCCTAGTCAAAGAAAATACTAGTCTAGATAACTAAACTTTAAAGACAAGATACTGAGCTAATGAATACTCTTAAGTCCCATTTTCCTCCAAATTGGAATACTGTTTGCATACTACGGCACTTCAAGGCAGGTGGACATTTAGCTGAGCAGAAAATAGGGAGAGAAACTTTCACTGCCTGTATACATTAAATCAAGCATCTGAACTACTGGAAATGATTGAAGCTCCTTCTCTGTTATTCCTTAGAACGTAGGTGAGAAAAGGTAACAATCAAAATTTACACTTGGAAAATCAGAGGGACTTGTTCCCAAACCTAACACCGAAATCACTCTGTATGACTACAAGAGACTAGCAGATCGCACAAATACTCCAGTAAAATTCAGTGTCATATCGCCTTTCCAGCGATCTTATTTACGTCAGCTTTTTTTTTTTTTTGGTTTCCAGTTTTATATTTTTTTTTTTGAAATATAATTTGGAATGTACCTCTGGTTGATTGGTTTCCCCTGTCCCAGGTGACGTGCACTCAGGTTTAAACCTCTATTATGTTGTGGTCTGCTACTGGAGTCTTCGACACCGTTTCTAATCCTAGACCAGGTCCTCATTTTTCATAAATATATAATTAGGGTGTTTCAGTGTCTGGTCGGTTTCAGCATTCTGCTGTTTTGAGGGCATGTTGTGTGAGACTGTTCCTACAAACTGTCTGCAGTTACAGTTCTTACTCAGTCTTTCATTAAGATGTCGCAGATTAATAACCGCAACAACATGACCATTTGGGGGCCAGGTTTAATAGGCTTTCAAGGCAATGCTATGCTTGATCTTCAATGACTAGCCTTCGAAGTGCCTGGAAAGTTACATCTGGTGGTTTATACACAAGTACAGCTGCTAGTTCTTGTTTTCAATTCGTACTACATCATTGGTGGTGTTTAGTAACTCAGTAACGTGTGAGTGATGTTATGGAATTCTAATGATGCCAGTAACAGTAGTGCTGGGTAGTGTTGTGGGGTACCTGGAGTTTTACCTGGAAGAGTTCTCTTTCCGGGGGCAACGGCCCCCACGGGCCCGGTCTTGACCCAGGCCTCCTGATGGTTATGATGGAGTACAGGTAGATGATGGCGGTAGTATTGTAAGGCATCCTGGTCATCCACTTGCATCCGATCCCATCTCATCGTCTTGACTTTGGTCTTGCCACTGGCCTCAGATGGCTCCGGACGAGAGAGTGAGGTCGACGCAGCGCAACTCTTCCTTTAAACAAAGTCCACAGCGCATGTCATCAGTCATCCTTTATCCAACCTCATCACCCAAGACCTGTGGTGAGGGCGAGCGACGAAGCGACAGGAGTGGCGTACACTGGAAGTCGTAACCGCTGACTGCAACACAGGCGGGCTCAGGCATAGGGTCGTTCTTTATAAAACCGACCGGATCAGCGGTGGAGTCTGGACAAGCCCGTCTGAGTGACTGAGCAGCCCCTTCAAGAATGCACTGCTCACCTCCATGGCATTAGGAATCGGACTGAGAAACGGTGTCCCGAACTGCTGCTCACCACGAAACAACACTATGCGCGCGGCTTACCGCGGTTGGCGGCACCCTTCTACATGGGTCGATAACTACAAGACATTCCAAAAAAAGAAAACCAAGATCACACCTCTCAACTACTTGCCACTTGGAACATCCGTATTGCTCTCGACAGGGACGACACAGACAGACCTCAGAGATGTATCACACTCATCGCGAACGAACTCGCCAATATGGCATTGACATCGCTGCCATAAGTGAGACTAACTTGCTGGCAGGGCGAACTCCTGCGAAAGAGGAGCTGGCTATACTTCTTTTGGTCCAGACGAGGAGCCGAGGAGAGACGGAGGCAGGAGTTTGCCTTTTAGTGAAGTCATGCAACCCTCATTGGTGGCAAGCTGCGGCCCACCGAAAAGGAGTGAACGATCCCCTTATGACGATGAGAAATACCCCTTGTCCTCCGACAGGAATATTGCCACTATTGTCACCCTAATGCCCCCACCATGACCAACCCAGAACGAGGTTAAGGACAAGTTTTTAAGAAGACTCTGAAGCGCCGTCATCACACCACTGTCCCCAGCGAAGAATAAGCACATCACCTAGGGTGACTTCAATGCGAGAGTCCGGTCAAGTGACAGCACCCATGGTGAACAGGCGTGATCGAAAGCATGGGGTGGGCAGCTGCAATAGCAATGTCCTTCTGCACCTTCAGACCTGTGGCGAACACGACCTCCTGATCACCAACGTCCGTCTCAGGGCCCTCCCTACCCGCAATGTACCATCATGGATGCACCCCGCGTTGTCCAAACACTTGGCATCTCATTGATTATGTCATCGTTCAGGAAGAAGGGACAGGCAGGATTACGAGTCACGAAGGCCATGTTGGCGCGAATACTGGACAGACCATCGCCTCATCGTCTCAAAACTCAAGCCTCCTTCCAGCCCAGGAGACGCCCTCAGGCCGAAACCACCAAAACGCCTGAACGTTCGGCAAGCTGAGGCCCACAACGTCAAGGCAGTCCTTTGCAGAAATTCCCTGGAAACCCGCTTGAGTCCCGTCGTGCTGGAGTTCAAAAACGTGAAGCAGCATGGACCCGCACTCCTGATACAGTGTACAGCACAGGCCATGGGGTGTCTAGGACCCGTTCACCCATGGAAGGCACAGGACTGTCGATCGAACACTGCACAGAAATCCAGCAGCTGCTGCTGAAGAGAAACGAAAGGCCTACATGGCCCACAAAAATTGACCCAAAGTCCACAGCGAAGCATATGCACTGAGAAACATACGCAGCAATACCCAGCAGGTCGAAAAATGCGTGAAATGCAAGACTCTTGGCTAAGCAACAAAGCCGATGAGATTCAGGGCTTTGCAGACAGAAACCATATGAAGAACTGCTATAATGGCTGAAAGAAATCTACGGCCTACCACCCTCTGGGCAATCACCACTCTCATCGCAGATGGGTTCCTCAATGCTTGGTCACAGGCATGGAGAAAATTCCTAGAGAGATGGGCAGAAACATTTTTGACAGCGTGCTGAACCGTCCATTCCACCATCAATGAGAAGCAATCGAACGCTACCTCAGATTCCCGACCACATGAACGCTGAAATGCCATCTATCACCACTTTGGAGGAGACTCAGCAACAATACGTCAACTGTCCCCAGTGGCAGAGCTCCTGGGTCTGACGGCATCCCAGCTGAAGTCTACAAAGGAAGGGGCGGAATGGCACTGGTAAGAAACTTCACACTCTTCCCAGCTTGTCTGGGCAGCACGAGACATTCCCCCCTCAGGACTTTAAAAAGATGCTCCATCGTGCATCTCTACAAACAAAAAGGAAACCACCAGGCTCGACAACCACCGAGCTGTGGTATCTCCCTGGCTCTCACATCGCAGGCAAAACCCTGGCATAGGTTCATACTCAATTGGATCAAACGAACACTAGAGCAAGGACTCACTACTCTGAAAGCCAGTGCGCTTTCCGGAAAGAACGCGGGACTATTGACAGATGGTGTCGAAAAGATCGCGGGACTCGACATGGTGTTCGCTGCTAGACAGCAACAGGAGAAATGTCAGGAACAGAACGCCGACGTGTACTCCACCTACGTCGATTGACCAAGGCCTTCGACACCGTTAGTAGAGAGGGCCTTTTGAGAATCATGGCGAGAGTACGGCTGCCCAAAGACGTTTTTATTCGCATCGTAGGCCAACTTCACGATGGAATGCGGCCAGAGTCCAAGAACAACGAGAAGACGTCTAAACCAATCCCGCCTCAAATGGAGTGTAACAAGGCTGTGTGCTTACTCCCACCCTGTTCAGCCTAGAGTTTCTCGACCATGCTTACAGACGCATTCAGGGACAAACGATGCAGGAATCGCATCAGGTACCGTACAGATGGTCTGTCTCCAACCTCAAAGGAGGCCTTCAAGCAAAAACCAAGGCTGCAACTGACACCATCATGACCTGCTATTTTTTCTGATGACTGCGCCCGTCAAATGCTGCTTCAGAAGCCGCCATGCGCACAGTGGTTGACAAGTTCTCTGAATGCCTGCAACAACTTCGGGCTGACAATCAATACAATGAAGACTGAAGGATGCACCAGCCTGGCTCCCCGGAAAGACGTATTTTAGCCAACATTCACCTCAATGGGCAGTGGCTGAACGCCGTAGACAAATTCCACCTACCTCGGCAGTAACACCTTTCCAGATAACGTTGCATCGATGATGAGGTGAATGCAGACTTTGCCAAAGCCAGTGCCACCTTCGGCAGGCTCCACAAGAATGTATGGAACCGAAGAGGCATCACCACAAGCACCAAGATCAAGGTGTAACAGAACCATAGTCCTCACAACACTTCTCTTGGCTGCGAAACCTGGACTGTCTACAAACGTCCCACGCCAAAAGTTGAACCACTTTCACTACCACAACGGCCAGAAAAATTCTTGGCATCAAATGGCAAGATAAGATTCCCGAACAGAAGTGCTGACTACAGCTGCCTGCCTAGCATTCCTACACATCCTAATTGCAGACACAGCTTCGCTGGGCAGGTTTTTTTTCCCCACACGGTTGCTCGCTTGCCCAGAACCACCGGCTGCCAAAGACTCTATGTTTGGGCGAACCTGCAGCATGGAAAGCGCTCTCAAGGAGGCCAAAAGAAGCGCTAATAAGGCACCCTTAAGACTCCTCTGAAAGCTTTCAACAATCAACACACCATGTGGGATCTGACAGCTCAGGACACGGAATTGACTGGCGAAGCTGTTGTCCAGAAAGGGGCAAACACCTGCGAGGCAAGCAGAATGCTCTATCTGAGCAGGTGCAGCCGGGCGAGGAAGACCAGAGCCATCAGGACCCCTCGATGCCGCCACCCTTCCCTGACCACACTGTGTACCCACCAACTCGACCCCAGATGACTAGATGGTCCTCGTCGAATCGACGATCAAACAACAACAACAATTGTGGGGTGGTTTAAAAAAAATGATTTTAAAGCAGGTCAGGTAGGTGCTGTTTGGGTAATATTGTAGGGTGGTTTGTGATGGCAGGTCAGGTAGTGGCTGGTGGTAGTGTTGTAGGGTGGTTATGATGCCGTATAGTAAGGTGATGGTGGTAGTGTAGGGTGGTAATAACGATAAGAAAGAAGGAACACTGCAACAGGCCCCACTGACCTTGTGGACAGGTCCATGTCTCCCCCACCCTGGATAAGCCCCAATGACCCACCTAATCTGGGTCACACCTAATTAACCGTAACCTTTATAACAAGAACATGCGTCCCAGACAATTCAACATCATACCAGAAGATATCAGAAACACTGCTGGAACAAGTGCAGAAATCTTCGAGAGAAAACTGGAACAAGTAATCTTCACAGGTGGCTGACAATCAAGCTGTGATAGATATGTCGGCCAGCGGGCCATAAACCAGCAGCAACCAGCCTCGTTAACAGGTAAGCACCAGATGAGCCTGGCCTAAGGCCAGGCTCTGGGAGTAGAAAAATTCTCTAACTCTAGGTAAAAGTGTACCGAACCCTCCACGACTTTTTGCAACAGCCCGCCATTTTTGCCCAGAAAAGTTACTAATGTATCAATCAGTCCGCTGTAGGGCGAGTTTTAGCTTGTTATCAGAAATCCTTCGCCTCAACATCTCTCCGTAAATTTCCTGGGACACTAACATGGCCAGCTAACCTGAAACAGCTCGGGCCCCAACTGACAGCGGAGATCCTGGAAAAAAAAAACGCAATTTCAACGCTCAACATGTAAGTATGAATGCGCCCGTGCAAAGCCTTTTTTCTTAGGTGATAAACAGGATTTTACAAGCGCAGCAAGAGAAGAGCTGACCAACAACAAGTAGATCTAGCAGCCATACTCCAGCTTAGAAAAAGTACAAGACCACATACAGACATAGAATTGTCCGTCGATCCAACTGCCAGTACGGGTAACAGGAGTCCTAAATACTACTGCGCCCGGAAACATCTACCAAGTTTTCTTCATAAGAAGAGCCCCATGTTAGCTTCAAATATCAACATCATTCCCGAAAAAATGTCATCTGCTGATCATATTGAAGAATACATTATATGACAACATGGAAGCAAAGTTTCGAACAGCCTTCCACTTTCCACTAGGGACAATCAGATTCCAACCCATCCATGGCTATAATAGATATGCAATCTCGAAATGCTGCGGTCTCAGGTGTGGACTAATCCTTCTCTATAGAGAACTCCCACAAGTAGCACCAACATTTTACTCTCCGCAGCTCCAAGTCTCTCGGACTGAAAAAGGAAAATCAACAACGTTGTTTCAGAAGCATTTCCCAAGTCGATAAAAGGCCCAGAAATAGTATGAAGGGGTCTGGCAAACCCTTCACCAACTCCAAGTGAGGGACCAGAAATTTTAACCTCACTTTTTGTATGTGTTTTCTACTCTTCCCATATGTCCTTGAATTTCTTTCTGATAAAGCCACTGGAGGCGAAACTTCTACAATACCCAGATGTTGCAACATGTCTAAAAAGTCTTCGTCCAGTGTTTCGGGTTCCTTTATAATTGGTATCTGGTGACAAACCTGGACACGAAGATCGATGTAGAAGAGAAGGTCCCGTTGTTTCCCAAACGTGAGGACCAATACCCAAATAACCCCGCACATTGGAGAAAAACTGATAACGACATTTCTAAAAAAAAAAAAAAAGACCATACCAACACGGTTAAATAGCAGGTCAGGTAGGGAGGTGATGGTGGTAGTGTTGTTACGGGTGGTTTGTGATGGCATATCAGAGGTGATGGTATATTAATTGTGGGTGGTTGTAATGGCAGTACAGGCAGGTGATGGAAGTAGTATTGTGGGGTGGTTATGTTGGTGGTACAGTAGATGTGGTGGTAGTATTGTGGGGTGGTTATGATGGTGGTAGATTGTGGGGTGGTATGATAGCAGCAGGTAGGTGCGGTGGTAGTGTTTTGTAGATGTTTGTGATATCAGTCACGTAGGTGCAGTGGTAGTGTTGTAGGGGGGCGGTTATGATGGCAAGTACAGGTAGGTGATGGTAGTATTGTGGGTGGTTATGATGGCAGGTCAGGTAGGTCTGTGTTGTAGGTGGTTATGATAGCAGGTCAGGTAGGTGCTGGTGGTAGTATTGTAGGGTGGTTATGATTTAAGCAGGTCAGGTATGTGATGTGTAGTGTCCGTAGAAATGTGGTTTATGATAGGTCAGGTAGGTGATGGCGGCAGTGACGTAGGGTGGTTTATGATAGCAGGTCAGGTAGTGCTGGTGGTAGTGTTTTTTGTATGGTGGTTATGATAGCAGGTCAGGTAGGTGATGGTGGTAATATGTCGTAGGGTGGGTTATGATAGCAGGTCAGGTAGGTGATGGTGGAAGTGTCGTAGGTGGGTTATGAATAGCAGGTCAGGTAGGTGATGGTGGTAGTTGTTCGTAGGGTGGTTATGATAGGTCAGGTAGGTGATGGTGTAGTGTCGTAGGGTGGTTTTATGATAGTATGTCAGGTAGTGAATGGTGGTAAGTGTCGTAGGGTGGTATGATAGCAGGTTAGGTAGGTGCTGGTTGGTAGTATTGTAGGGTGGTTGTATGATAGCTAGGTCAGGTAGGTGCTGGGGTAGTATTGTAGGGTGGTTATGATAGCAGGTCAGGTAGGTGATGGTGGATGTCGTAGGGTGGTTATGATACAGGCAGGTAGTGCTGGTGGTAGTGTCTTAGTGTGGTTTTATGATAGTAGGTTCATGGTAGGTGATGCTGGTAGTGTCGAGGGTGGTTATGATAGGCAGGTCAGGTAGGTGCTGGTGGAAGTGTTTGTAGGGTGGTTATGATAGCAGGTCTGTAGGTGCTGGTGGAAGTGTTGTAGGGAGGTTGTGATAGCAGGTCAGGTAGGTGCGGTGGTAGAGGGGTAGAATCAGTGTTGACGAGTGGTAGTGTGTGGGGCAAGCATATTTTACATTTGTTATGGTGATATTAAGTTAGTTGTGCAAGTTTTGCTGAGTGTATTGTGTTAAGGCGTTGTCCCCCCCCGCCGCCTCATCAAACAAATATGGTCTTCCCTCCATAAACTTAAAACTTTCTTTGTCCACCTCTCTCCACAATCTGTGACATCCGACATTTTATAACAAAATATAGAAACTCTAGTTTCGTGCCCCCTGTCAGTCAGTGTATTTTGTGCCGTATTCGAACTGCTACAAGGACGAGTTTCCCGGCAAGCGCCATAACAATCACACTAAAAAAAAAAAACAGGCATTACACGCACGGGTACACACACACAACACACACACACACACACACACACAACACACACACACACACATATGCACGACATATACATACAGGCCTAGTGTCTAATCGACATGTGCCTAGGACAAAATGGAACTAACAACACGATCAAAGGGTAATGTGAGGAGCTCAACACGAGATTTAAAGAGTATTTACATGTAGAGACAGAAGGACTCTGGGAAGACAGAACAGAGGGGGACACCAGCATGGAATATACCAAACAAGTGTGGATGACCAAGTACACAACTGAGGAGGTGAAGAACTCTAATGTGACCTTGTGACCTTGATACCTCAAAACATGGGACCGGATGACATCCCTCCCCTTGAGTCCTAAGAGATTTTTTTGGAGCAGAAAACGCTGTGTGTTTCCTAACCACATCTTCAACACACCTAAACCCCTTGAAAACTGGGCAACTAACCTGATGTGATGAAAAACGGCAAATGGTAGTTTCCCAATTTAAAAAAAAAGAGACAGAAAAAGAGGCAGTAAACTATAGACCAGTGTCCCTGATGTGTTTAGTAACAAATGCATGGAGAAGATTATCAGGAGAGAGTGGATGGAGCACCTGGAAGGCAACAAGGAGTATAAACGACAACCAGCATGGATTTATTGAAGGCAAATCTGTGTCACAAACCTTTCTGAAGTTTTTATGATAAAGTAAAAGTTAGACATGAGAGAGAAGATGGGTTTTTTGACTGCATCATTCTTGACTGTAAGAAGGCCTTCGATACAGTTCCTCACAAGAGATTATGCAGAAGCTAACTGGATCAGGGCGATAACAGGAAGGGCACTGCAATGAAATCAGAGAATACCTGACAGGGGAGGCAACAACGAGCCATGGTAATGATGAGGTATACAGTGGGCACCATGACAAGACGGGGTCTTCACAGGGGTCGTCCTAGGAAACCAGTGCCATTTTTGGTATATGTGAAATGAATGATGGAAGGATAGACTCAGAAGTGTCCCTGTTAGCAGTGATGTGAAGTTAATGAGGAGATATTAAATCAGATGAGGATTCAGCAGTACTTCAAAGAGACCTAGACAGGCTGGACACTGGTCCAGCAAATGGGGCTTCCTCGAATTTAACCCCCGCTAAATGCAAAGTCATAAAGATCGGGAAGGGCAAAGAAGACGGCAGACAGGTGGCCAAAGAACTGCGAACCTTGCTCAAATTAGAAAGATCTGGGGTGAGTATAACACCGAGCATGTCTCCAGAAGCACCACATCAATCCACATAACTACGCAGCATTATGGGCGCCTGGCAAACCTGAGATCGCATTTCGATACCTTAGTAAGGAATCGTTACAAGATACTGGTACACCGTGTAACGTCAGGACCATACTGGAGTATGCAGCCACCAGTTGGAACCTACACTGGGTCAAGCACGTCAAGAAATTAGAGAAAGTGCAAAGGTTTGCGATAAGGTTATTTCCAGAGCTAAGGGAATGTCCTACTAAGAAATTTTAAGAGAAATCGACCTGACGACACTGAGACAGGAAGGTTAGAGGAGACATATAACGACATAACAAAATACTGCTTGGAATAAGACAAGGTGGACGAGACAGATGTTCCAGAGAGGGGACACAGAAGACTCAGATAGTCAAAGGGAGTTAGAAGTATTCTTCATTCATAGATATCAGCGAAGTGTAATAGTCTAGCAAGTGATGTAGTGGAGGCAGGAACCTACATAGATTTAAGACTAGGTATGAAAAACTCATGAGCAGAGTGAGCGAGGAGGACCTAGTAGCGTCAGTGAAGGGCGGGGCCTGGAGCCGTTGCCCCTGAGTATCGAACCCATGCAACCACAATTAGGTTGAGTACACAGTGGTGATGGGGCATGATAACGACGTATAAAATACCAAAAGGAATCGACAAAGTGGATAAGGCCAGAATGTCTCAGAGATTGGGACACAGGAACAAAGGACACAACTGGAAGCTTAAACTCAGATGAGTCATAGGGATATTAGGAAGTACTTCTTTAGGCTTAAGAGTTTATCAGGAAGTGGATCATCTGGAGTGGAGGCAAGATCCATACATACTTTAAGAAGAGATAAAGAAGGGAGCAGGTAGAGAGAGGTGACCGAGTAGGTGACCAGTAAGAGGCGGGCAGTAGCTAAGACTCGACCCCTGCAATTATGAATATGTAGTATCAAATAAGTCAGATTACACAAACACTCAAAAGGAAATGGTACATTATATACAGAATGGAAAGCTATGTAAAAGACCTAGTACAATAATGTGGTATAGGGTAAATGTTACGAAAACCAAGAAAATGACGGATGGATAATGAGAATTCTCAGGAAAGGAAGCGATACAGGTTTTTTACCTTTTCCGTTTACCGTAAACCTATCGCACAGTGGCAGGTATCATTCACTACTTTTCCTATCATGCCTTCCCCTGTCAAGAAAAGTGTTCCTATCTCCCTCTTTCTCCATGCTCCATGCCCTCCGCATCTGTGATCCTCAAGTTCCATCCAGCAGAAATTTTTCCACTCTTTCATAATTCGTTCTCCCCGTCTTGGCTACGCCTTTCCCATTTCATAGACTTCTGCCCTCTCACGTGCTATACGCAATTTCTTCTCTCCCAAAACTCTCTACTCATGAGAACTCTTCTATCCTCTGCCTTCCCTACATTCCGTCTTTCTAATCTCAACAATTCTCTCCGTTCCTTAACATCAGCTTACCTTCCGCCAGACTAACACTCTTCGCACTAAATCCTCGTTCATACCTCTCCTCCCTCTACAGATGTTCCTGGTGTCTACTCTATTTCTTGCTCCTACACTGTCCTCTTCATACTTCGGAGAAACTGGGTCGATCTCTTTCCTGACATGACTTAGGGAGCAACAAAAATAGTGTTAGCTTGCCGACACTAATAATCATCTTTTCTGTCATGTCAGAAGATCATAGCCATCCTAATGAACACTGGGTCTCTGCTAAACTGTCTCCCTAAATTCCAATCTCGAACATCGCCGTCTAGTTGAATCCTCTCTAATACACAACTTTCCTCTGATGACCTTAGCCCTGCTTCGTCTCTGTAGATGCCTTCCTCCTCTCCCCTACATTGTAAAATGCTCCAAACTTCTGATACACCCGTGTCTTACACCTGAATCCCCCCCTCCATTTTTTCTTTCTTTTTCCCTTCTTCTTCCTCATTTCTTCCTTCCCCCTTTCCTCTTTTTTCCCCTTTGCTCCTCTGGGTTGTCTTTTTCTCTCTCATGTCTCGTGTTTCTGTCCCTTCTTCATTTATTTCACCACTTCCCTTTCACCACCTCTGTGGGCATCTAGCACTCTTGCAGTGCCCCCTTCCTTTGTATTTGACTGGCTCGTCCTTTTTTATTTCCCACTTCTAACCACTACCACAACTACTACCGCTCTTCTTCTTCTACTACTACAACTACTGATGAAATTAAGACTCATGTCGGCATCTGGTTTGTCTTTGTTGTGGAACGTTTATTTCGCCATCCATTGCATGGCTGGATGGCGAAACGTCTAAGATGGGGATGCCCGGTGTGTTGTGCATGTGTCTTAATTTCATCTTGTCGTGTATTATATACAAACTCTTGTACTACTACTACTACTACTACTACTACTACTACTACTATACTACTACTACTACTACCACCAACACCACCACCTCTTATTCCTGCCTATAAATAGTCCCCCGGTCCCCCGCCTGCTCACCCTCTGGTTAGTGTGACTTCGTCAATGGTCCAAGTCTGACCGAAACGTCCGTCGTAATCTTCTCTCTTTTATGTGAGGGTTATTTGTGTATCGTTCCAGTCACGGTATTGTGCCCTTTTTTTGTTATTTAATATACTCAGATCACAACATAATTAGGTTCAGACATTATGCGTGGAGCCCCAGACAGACCGACATAATGAGACTAGTCACTAGGGAGGCATTCACCAAATTCAACTTCAATTACAAAACATACGTTTTGAGACTCAAGTAAACCAAATCCTAACCGCTATAAGCTGGTAGATATACTAAGCAACACAGACCCCCAACTTAATGCTAAACAGATTAACTTGGTGGCACTCAATGTATGCACAAGGCTTATTTCCTCTAAGAAAAAGAGGAGTAATGTAAAAACATTAGAAAGAGACAGGCGCTCCCTTTACAGGCGAACGGAAAAGAATAACAGAGCCGGCTACAGAGGTCTAATATCTGAAATGCGTAGGGAGACACTGGTCAGAGCAATAGCAAGCATCGAACTTAAGCTAAAGGAATCTTATAGGAGTCAGGAATCGGGGGAAAAACAAAAGCCATAAAATGAAATGGGAAAGAAACCCAAAGTATTTCTTCTCCTATGCCAAATCAAAGTCGAGAACAACGTCCAGTATTGGGCCCCTACTTAACAAGATGGGTCCTAAAACAGCTGACAGCAAGGAAATGAGTGAGCACGCAAGTCCCAATATGACTCATTTTATTAGCAAGCCGCAACCAGACTGAGAGTCGAAGATCAAAATGAATTTTTTAAGAGAGAGCCAAAAAATTTTGGGTTAACACAAGCCTATCCCGTTGTTATCCTGACGCCAATGACTTCGAACAGGCGATAAATGACATGCCCATTCACTCTGCCCCGGGGCCAACTCATGGAACTCCGTGTTCATCAAGAACTGCAAGAAGCCCCTATCACGAGCCTTTTCCACCCCCTATGGAGAGGGAGAAAAGGGAAAACACGGGGGTTTTCCCCCCCAGTTACTAAAAACAACAGACATAGCCCCACTCCACAGAAGGGGAAAGCAAAGCAACAGCAAAGAATTTTACAGACGATAGCACTAACATCCCCATATCATAAAAATCTTTGAAAGGGTCCTAAAAACAAGATCACCCACCCATCTAGAAACCCACAGTTACACAACCCAGGCAACATGGGTTTAGAACAGGTCGCTCCTGTCTGTCTCAACTATTGGATCACTACAAACAAGGTCCTAAATGCAACTAAAGACAAAAAGAATGCAGATGTAATATATACAACTTTGCAAAAGCCTTCGACAAGTGTGACCAAGGCGTAATAGAGCACAAAATGCGTGCTAAAGGAATAAACAGGAAAAGTCGGTCGATGGATCTAATATTTCCTCACAGAACACAGAGAGTATTTCGTCAACAGAGTAAAGTCCGAGGCAGCTACGGTGAAAAGCTCTGTTCCACAAGGCACAGTACTCGCTCCCATCATGTCCTCATCCTCATATCCGACATAGATAAGGATGTCAGCCACAGCACCGCGTCTTCCTTTGCAGATGACACCCAATCTGCATGACAGTGTCTTCCATTGCAGACACTGCAAGGCTCCAGGCGGACATCAACCAAATCTTTCAGTGGGCTGCAGAAAACAATATGAAGTTCAACGATGAGAAATTTCAATTACTCGATATGGTAAAAAACGGGGAAAAATTAAATCTTCATCAGAGTACAAAACAAATTCTGGCCACAAAATAGAGCGAAACACCAACGTCAAAGACCTGGGAGTGATCATTCGGAGATCTCACCTTCAAGGACCATAACATTGTATAAAATCGCATCTGGTAAAAAAAATGACAGGATGGAAAAATGAGAACCTTCAAAACTAGGGAGGCCAAGCCCATGATGACACTCTTCAGGTCACTTGTTCTATCTAGGCTGGAATATGCTGCACACTAACAGCAACCTCTAAAGGGCAGTGAAATTGCTGACCTAGAAAATGTACAGAGAACCTTCCACGGCGCGCATAACGAGATAAAACACCTCAATTACGGGGAGCGTTTGGGGTTTTCCTAAAACTGTATTCCCTGGAACGCAGGCGGGAGAGATACATGATTATAAACACCTGGAAAATCCTAGGGGGGCTAGAAACCGAACTTGCACACGAAAATCACTCACTACGAAAGCAAAAGACTTGGCAGACGATGCAACATCCCCCCAAGAAAAGCAGGGGGTCACTAGCACATTAAGAGCCCATACAAAAAGTTCAAGGGCCCGAGACTGTTCAACTGCCTCCCAGCATACAAAAGGGGGGATTACCACAGACCCCTGCAGCCCTTCAAGCTGGCACTGGACAAGCACCTAAAGTGGGTTTTCCTGCCCAAAGCCGGGCTGTGGCTCGTACGTTTGGTTTCGTGCAGCCAGCAGCAACAGCCTGGTTGATCAGGCTCTGATCCACCAGGAGGCCTTTGGTCACAGACCGGGCCGCGGGGCGTTGACCCCCGGAACTCTCTCCAGGTAAACTCCAGGAAATTTTGTGTGCATGTGTGTGTGTGTGGGGTACCACCTAGTTTTGGTTGCGGGGGTCGATTCATAGCTCCTGGCCCTGCCCTCTTGACTGGTCACTACTAGGTCCACTCTCCTTGCTCCATGAGTTTTATCATACCTAAAGCTATGTATGGATCCTGTCTCCACTACATCACTCTCAAGATTGTTCCACTTCCGACAACTCTATAATTGAAGAAGTACTTCCTAGCATCTCTGTGACTCATATGAGTTTTTAAATTCCCGGGTTTGTGACCCCTTTTTGCTGTGTCACATCTCTGAAACATCCTGCCCTATTCACCTTGTTCAGTTCCTCTCATATTTATATGCTGTTTACCATGTCCCCCCTATCCCTCCTGTCCTCCAGTGTTGTCAGGTTGAGTTCCCCTAACCTCTTCTCGTAGGATAAACCCCTCAGCTCCGGGGCTAGTCTTGTTGCAACCCTTTGCAAATTTCTCTAATTTCTTGACATGTTTGACCAGGTGTGGGGTTTCCCTACTGGTGCTACATACCCCAATATGGCCTGACGTACACGGTGTACAGTGTCGTGAATGACTCCTTACTTAAATGTTGAAACACTAATCTCAGGGTTGGCAGGCACCCGTATGCCGCAGCAGTTATTTGGTTAATGTGGGACTCAGAGATGTGCTGTGTTGTGTGTGTGTGTGTTGTGTGTGTGTGTGTGTGTGTGTGTGTGTGTGTGTGTTGTGTGTGTGTGTTTTGTGTTTAAATTTCCTTTCCTTGCTTAGTGATCGGGTTTTGAGGTCTAGCTATTGGTTTCAGCCTTTTGTTTTTGGTTTAAAATAAACTGTCTAGTGTAACTGGTCATGGTGTGTACGCTGGTAGGTATATATTTCTAAGTCTGTGCAACAGTTTATTTGAATCTCTTTTGTAAGTAATTTTAATTGATTGATGGTATTACACAGGTGGAGACACTGGCAGTATGCCGACAGTTTTGGGGAAAACTTAAATGCAGCAGAGTTTCTTATTTATGCAACATTTCCGCCCAACACAGATCTTTTGGAATACTTGAAAAAGCCTAGTGTCGGATGAAAATTGTATAAATAAAGAGCTTCTGCATTTGTGTCTTTTACTACATGATATGTAGCCTTAATGAACTTTGTGCAGTTAGTAGTCTTTAAACCTAACTATCCAGTGTATCTGTATTTATGTGTTGAATAAAACCTTCATATAATGTCTTCACAAGGCGCTCACTGTCCTGTGTTCTCAGCTAGCTGAGGTTTTACAGAAGTTTGAGCTCAAACTCCCGGACCCCCCTCCTAGTCTTCATTAGATTGAAAATAGGTCCTTCCTGTTTGAATCTATCAGGATCGTAGAGCTGTGTTTGGAATCAACCTCCCCAACCTCCTCTCTTAGCTACTACTTCCAAATCATACATATTTCCCGTCTAAATGCCTCTTGACTCATTGTCATTAAACTTCGCTTTGCATCCCTAGTTAGGTCTCCTTCCCCTCCAGTGTCGGGCTTTGTCTATATTTTCGATATGGTCAGGTATACTATATTTGTCCTGATCACGTACTCACGTTCCGACATTTACTGGTTTCGACCTCTTGCACCTTATCATATCTACTCTAATAAACAGTGTATAGAATTCCATGTTTTCTTTGTTCCTTCATCTGGGTCAGTATCCGGAAGTATTCGGAAATTTTTTATTTTTTTATGTCCTTGGGAATAAATATTTACAAGATGTGCTTATTCACTGTGAGTTTGCGTTTTGTAGGCCCCGATTCTGCTCTGATTCTTCATCTTTATCTGTATTAAGCAAAAATTTTCTGATATAGTCTTCGCGGTCCCTGTCGTACATATTATTGAAGCTCTATAGGACCACCCCCCACCGCGTCATGTGGGCATGTGTGTGCGTCTGTCTTGTTGCCTGGCCTGTGTTCTGTAAAGTGGGAAAATGCGCCCACAGTAGCGCTGGCCATTATCTATGAAGGATCCGGGTAAATCAAAGACCATTCACCTTCGTGCTCTCACCCCAGGCTTTTTTGTGCTCCACTCTGACGACCCTCCAACACACAAGACGACGAGGATCACCAACACACACAAGATGTCGAGGTTCACCAACACACACAAGAGGAGGGGGGGAAGATCAACACAAAAAGGACGAGGATCACCAAAACACACAAGAGGTCGAGGTTCACCATCACATAATAAAGGGTGAGGGTCACCAAAACACACAAGAGGTCGAGGTTTTACCAACACATACAAGAAGACGAGGATCCCCGAACTCACATAAGCGGTCGAGGTTCACCAACTTACACAAGAGGCCGAGGGTTTACCAACATACAAGAGGATGAGGATCACCAAAACACACAAGAGGTCGAGGTTCACCAACACATAAAAGAGGACGAGGATCACCAAAACACACAAGAGGTCGAGGTTTACCAAAACATGTAAGATTACGAGGATCACTAAAACACCCAAAAAGGTCGAGGTTCACCAACACATATAAGAGGACAGGCTTTACCAACACAAACACAAGAGGAGGAAACCCAAAATTAACAGCAGATGTAAGAAGAGAATTAGCAACAGCAGTAAGAGAAGAAGAGAAAATCGAGAGGTTTAAAAGCAAATGATGGAAGTAGGCCACAAAACTAGCCAAATATAACTGTTTAAGGATAAGTAGGAGAGGAGTGTGCGAGAACAGAGACAGGTGTGTCATCATCACTCCTCTGACAGTACCGTGGTGACCACCAACCACTCTCCCGTTATAGCGCTATCTCAGTCTTCCTTCACGACCCACACTTGTTTACGTGGTTGCTAACGTGTCTGTGCTGACTGAGGAAGACTGCGAGAAGTGAGAGCCAAGGAGCCTACAGCTTCAGAAAGTGTGGCTGGAGGTGTGAACGAGATGTGCACTGACCCGGCACAGGTAGAATGGGTACCTCCTGAAGGCTCTTACTCACCGGCCCCCACCGCTTTAACCTATAACCCTCTTTTTCCAGTCCCCACCCGATCTCCTTTTTGACTTGGATATCTTAGGACGTATCCAGGGGGCATTGCCCCCACGACCCCGTCCCAGACCAGGGCTCCTAGAGAATCAACGCCTGATTCACCATGTTGCCACTACTAGCCGCAGTAGTTCAATTTACCAACCACAACCAGGCTGGTCAGGCACTGACTTTAGGGGCTTGTCCATTTCCTCTTGAAGATCGCCAGAAGTTTTGTTGATAATCCTCGTATGCACGGAGGGACCGGGGGTTGAAGAGTCGGGGACCTGTGATACTCATCCAATTCTCTATTAGTGTACTTGTCGCGCCCCTGATTTTTAGTGAGAGGTACTTGAACCGCCCTGTCAACTCTCTAATGTTATACTTAATTATTTCGGTTTTAAAGGTTGGGGCTAGCCCCTTCACGATTTTTTCCCTTGTATATTTTGTAATGTTGCCTACGTTCCAGGGGCTTCAAGCGTTTCCATCGCAATCCCAGACTGGGGTTCCCAGTGTTGGCCTGTCCCGCTAAAGGGATGAAAGCCAAACTCTTGAAGAACTAAATTAGTAACTTACCTTCTCTTCTGAAGTTCAGGAGAGAATGGGTAATTGATAAGTCGATCCCATTACACTTATTGACTCATTGCCCTCTGCTTTTCATTTGGGAAATATTTTTCATAGCTCTTGTTTCATTGGGAGTAATTTTCATTGGCGGGTTTTTGGGTCAATCATTCCCCAATTTTCCGCGGTAAATTATGATGTATATTTCTTGCCTAGGTTCCGGCAAAGGGATGCATTTTTTGTAAGTTTTCATATTACAGTATACTAAAGTTGTCTCAGTATACCCCAGAGGGTGCAAACAGTCCTTTTAATTTTTCTCATGTTGTCCTCACACACACTGCAAACATGTCTTTAACTTTACTCATCTTGCACTCACACACTAAAAACTGACGTTTTTTGAACAACCAGTGATCCCAAATAAAAAGTGTTTTCAACTGCTCGACACACCCAGCACCTCTTACCCACCCTCCCTTTTCCATCCACTTCTCTTTCTCACCCACTTACTCTTCTTTCCCACCACTCTTACCCCCCTGCCCACACATCCCACTGTTACCCGCCCACCTGGTTCTTTCCCAACCAGCCACCCACCTGCCCACTTCCGCCCCTTGCCTTATCTCTCACCACAGTTGACCATTATTTTCCCGTGCAGATTACCAAGCACAAGTTCTAGATCTTATCGCATGAAAATTGAAATGGCCGGATTAAATTCATAGAAGGAAGTTCGGTGCTGTTCTCTACAACCTCTTTTTTATGCGAGTCTCAGTCTCTCTCTCTCTCTCTCTCTCCTCTCCTCTCTCTCTCTCTCTCTCTCTCTCTCTCTCTTCTCGTCTCTCTCATCTCTCTCTCTCTCTCTCTCTCTCTCTCTCTCTCTCTCTCTCTCTCTTCTTTACACACACACACACACACACACACACACTAACACACACTAACACACAGGTGCTGAGTGTGAAGACTGTGGTGGGAAGGAAGAGACAGGTAGTGGGGAGGAAGACAGATGGTGGGAGGAAGATGCAGGTGATGGGGAGCAAGATGCAGGTGGTGGGGAGGAAGACACAGATGGTGGGGAGGAAGATGCAGGTGATGAGGAGGAAGATACAGGTGGTGGGGAGGAAGATACAGATAGTAGGGAGGAAGATACAGATGTTGAAGAGAAAAAAGACATGGTGGGGAGGAAGACACAGATGGTGGAGGAAAAAGACAGGTGTTGGGAGAAAACACACAAGTAGTGGGGAGGGAGCATTCAAGTGTGTGTGTACTCACCTATTTGTAATCACCTATTTGTGGCTACAGGGGTCGAGTCTTAGCTCCTGGCCCCGCCTCTTCACTGGTTGCTACTGGGGTCCTCTCCTCCCTGCTCCATGAGCTTTATCAAACCTCGTCTTAAAACTATGATGGTTCCTGCCTCCACTACGTCACTTTCTAGCTATTCCACTGCCTGACAAATCTATGACTGAAGAATACTTCCTAACATCCCTTTGACTCATCTGAGTCTTCAACTTCCAGTTGTGACCTCTTCTTTCTGTATCCCCTCCCTGGAACATCCTGTCTTTGTCCACCTTGTCTATTCCGCGCAGTATTTTATATGTCGTTATCATGTCTTCCCTGACCCTCCTGTTCTCCATGTCGTCAGGGCCGATTTCCCTTAACCTTTCTTTATAGGACATTCCCCTTAGCCCTGAACTAACCTTGTCGCAAACCTTTGCACTTTCTCTAATTTCTTGAAGTGCTTGATCAAGTGCGGGTTCCAAATAGGTGCTGCATACTCCAGTATGGGCCTGACGTACACGGTGTACAGTGTCCTTGAACGATTCCTTACCAAGGTGTCGGAACGCTATTCTCAGGTTTGCCAGGCCCCATATGCTGCAGCAGTTATGTGGTTGATGTGTGCTTCCGGAGACATGCTTGGTGTTATACTCACCCCAAGATCTTTCTCCTTGAGCGAGGTTTGCATCTTTGGCCACCTAGCCTATAAATCCGTCTGCGGTCTTCTGTGCCCTTCCCCGATCTTCATTACTTTGCATTTGGCGGGTTAAATTCGAGAAGCCAGTTGCGGAACCAGTTGTCCAGCCTGTCCAGGGCTCTTTGAAGTCCTGCCTGATCCTCATCTGATTTAATTCTACTCATTAACTTCACATCATCTGCGAACAGGGACACTTCTGAGTCTAACCCTTCCATCATGTCGTTCACAAGTGTGTGTTTGGTGTGTGTGTGTGTGGTGGTGTGGATATATGTGTGTGGTGTGTGTGTGTGTGTGGATATATGTGTGGTGTGTGTGTGTTCGTGTGTGTGTGTGTTATTTTACCATTTTATCCTAGGCACATGTCGATTAGACAAATAGGGCTGTTGTGTGTGTGTAAATCACCTATTTGTGGTTGCAGGGGTCGATTCATAGCTCCTGGCCCCGCCTCTTCACTGATTGCTACTAGGTCCTCTCTCTCCCTGCTCCATGAGCTTTATCATACCTCGCCTTAAAACTATGTATGGTTCCTGCCTCCACTATTACACTTTCTAGCTATTCCACGGCTTGACTACTCTATGACTGAAGAAATACTTCCTAACATCCCTTTTATTCATCTGAGTCTTCAACTTCCAATTGTGACCTCTTGTGTTTGTGTCCCATCTCTGGAACATCCCGTCTTTGTCCACCTCGTCTATTCCGCGCAGTATTTTATATGTCGTTAACATGTCTCCCCTGACCCTCCTGTGTGTGTGTGTGTGTGTGTGTGTGTGTGTGTAAACTCACCTATATGTTGGTCTCGAACAATCTGTCCCAATCCAACCTATCAGTTAGCCAAGAAAGCATATAAATTACTGAGAACACATCAAAATCCTAAATATGTACTGGTGGAGTGGAAGAGAGTGAAATACATGATAATATGTAGATAGAAGATGTTTGAGGGTCTGGTCCCAATTCTGGACACTGCCATAACAACGTACTGGAGTGGAAGATATGAGAGGAAGTGCAGAATATACCCAATGAAAAGTAGGGGTCAGTGGGCGCAATATCCGTGTCCCAGACTACTGAACATCTTACCAGAAGATATCAGAAACACTAGCTGGTACAAGTGGAAACTAGACAAGTATCTCCACCAAGTACCACATCAACCAGACTGTGATGGATGTGTGGGCCAGCAGGCCACCAGCAGCAACAGCCTGGTTGACCACCAAGCACCAGACAAGCTTTGCCCAGGTCTGTACTCCGGAATAGAAAAACTCTCGAAAATCATTAAAGATATATCAGAGGTATATCAGTACTAGTCCTTTCCTGTCACCTGCTTTAGCTCC
This sequence comes from Cherax quadricarinatus, assembly GCF_026875155.1. Classification (NCBI taxonomy): domain Eukaryota; kingdom Metazoa; phylum Arthropoda; class Malacostraca; order Decapoda; family Parastacidae; genus Cherax; species Cherax quadricarinatus. The sequence goes on from NW_026491969.1 coordinate 44,336, forward strand.
CTGATCTCTCCTCCTAGCATACATCCCTTAGTTACACTGCATTCTCGCTATTTTCTTTCCTGATATGCTTAATAAGTTGTGGGTTCCATTCTGGTGATGTGTGTGTGTGTGTGTGTGTGTGTGTGTGTGTGTGTGTGTGTGGTGTGTGTGTGTGTGTGTGTATGTGGTGTGTGTGTGTGTGTGTGTGTGTGTGTGTTAGTTACCATTTTTGTCCTAGGCACACGCCGATTAGACACTAGGCCTGTTGTATATGCGTGCATGTGTGTGTTATTTTATTTACCATTTTGCGTATGTGTGTGTGTGTGTACTCACCTAATTGTACCCACCTAATTGGGGTGCAGGGGTCGAGACTCAGCTCCTGGCCCCGCCTCTTCACCGACCGCTACTAGGGCCTATCTCCCCCGCACCATGAGCTTTATCATACCTCGTCTTTAAAAATACGTATAGTTTTCCCGCCTCCACTACAATCGCTTGCCAGACTATTCCACTTCCTAACAAATCTGTACTGAAGAAATACTTCCTAACATCCCTGTGACTCGTCTGAGTCTTCAGCTTCCAATTGTGACCCCTTGTTTCTGTGTCCCATCTCTGGGAAAATCCTGTCTCTGTCCCACCTTGTGTGTGTGGGTATGTTATTTATTTAAACCATTTTGTGTGTGTGTGTTTATGTGTTTACTCACCTAGTTTTACTTGCAGGGCCGACTCACAGCTCCCCCCCCCCCCGCTCCACGAGCCCCATCATACCTAAAGCTATGTATGGATTTTGTCTCTACACATCACCTCGCAAGATTATTCCACTTCCTGACAGCTCTATAACTGAAGAAGCACTTCCCAACACTCGTTGACTCACATGAGTCTTCAACTTCCCGGGTGTGACCCCCCGTCGCTGTGTCACATCTCTGAAACATCCTGTCCCTATCCACCTTGTCACTTTTTGTGTGTGTGTTTGTTTGTTTTATCCTTCTCGTGTTGTTACGAGATCATACGGTGTTAAAAAGGGGTACAATTCACATAAAATAAAGTTAAAGTGACTGTGTGTGGTAAACCATAGTTTTGGTACAGCAAATTGTGGTGTAATATATTAAAATTTGTAACGGGCGTGGTGTAACAGTAACTATGTTGTGTGTGTGTATGTGTGTAACTCATCTATTTTGGGGTTGCAGGGATCGATTCGAAGCTCCTGGCCCCGCCTCTTCGCTGGTCCACTCCCCTCCCGACTCCAAGAGCCTTATCGTACCTCTTCTTGAAGCTGTGTGTGGACCTTCCTCTGCTGCTTCACTCTCCAGATTGTTCTACTTCCTAACAACTCTATGGCTGAAGAAAAAATTTCCTGACTTTCCCAAATGATTTGTCTCAGTTTTCACTTGTAATCCCATCTCTGAAATATTCTGTCCTCTGTTCACCGTGTCAATTCCTCAATTCCTCTCAGTATTTATACGTCGTTATCGTGTCCCCCCTATCCCTCCTGTCCTTCATTGTCTTAAGGTTGAGTTTTCTTAACCTCGCCTCAAAGGACATACCCCTTAACTCTGGGACTAGTGTTGTTGCAAACTTTTGCACATTCTCTAATTTTCCGAATGTGCTTAACCAGGTGTGGGTTACATACTGGTGCTTCATACTCCAATATAGGCCTTGACGTACACAGTAACAGTGTTGTGAGTGACTCCTTACATGTCGAAACGCAGTTCCTTATGTTTGCCAGTTGCCCATATTCTGCACAGCAGTTATTTGGTTGATGTGCACCTTAGGGGATGTAGCCCGGTATGAAAACTCACCCAAGATCTTTTTTCCCGGGGTGAGTGTGGGGTGTGTGTGTGTGTGTGTGTGGGGTGTGTGTGTGGTGTGTTTTGGGGTGTTGTGTGTGTGTGTGTGTCTGTGTGTGTGGGGTACATGCGAATAATGAAGGTAGGGGAAAAAGTGTGGTGCCTTATAAGCGTTGAGAAACGGGAAATGAGATGCAGCATCTCAAAAACTGAACTGGGGCCCGCCCGCTAGTCTCTCTATAACACTGTAGCGCTACTTACACCTATCTTGAAGTAGATTACACTTCACATAGTGTACTAGCTTTTGACGTAGATTATAACTTAACCCGTACAATGTAGTTTTGACGAATATCAAAACTCTGACCTAATACAATATTGCAACTTATTCCTCAAGCAACATAAGTTTGAGGAATATCCTCTTTTTATACTTCAACATGGGTTTGAGGAATATCATTTCATACCTAAAACAATATAGTTTGAGGAATATCCCAACTTATACCTCACTCAACGGGGTTTTGGGGGAAATCCCAACTTATACCTTAAACCAATATAATTTTTGAGAATTATCCTAATATATACCTCATACAACATAGGTTTGAGGAGTATTGCAATTTATACCTCAAACAATATAGCTTCGACGAATATTCCAACTTTTTAACCTTTAACAGTGTCACATAGTTGCTGATCCCCTGTAATGTATATGTTATCTGAGTATCATGGTTAGTACCATCCATATATTTTACATACATGACCCCTTGCTAGGCTCATGACTAGCATGTGTGACGTCACATGATGCCATTGTGATCGCTGCAAAAGCTCGTCCCTCCCTCAGTTCTCCACACAATAGGCCTAGGAACAGGACAGGCCATCCCGGGCTCCCCCCTCTCACACTCTGCTAATATATGTGTTAACATCCAACGACTGTGTTTAACTCCAACCATCACATCTCCACGAACCCTCTCGACAAATGGTGGCAGCATATGTAACTTTGAACTAATGGATGGTATCGTAATGGATGTTAACGTAATGCATTACGAGAACAAATCAGGTATAATAAAGGATGAATTGATCGATCGATCTTTTATTCCCTGCACTCTACGGATTCTGAGGAAGAATATAAAATTACAAAGGTGAAAGTAAACAGCCAAGGCAGATATGGCACGCACAGATCATTACTGCTAATCTCAGAATTCGGAGGGAACGTTAACACAAAAAAAAATATCTGAAAAAAACTGATCAGCTAATAACAAACACACAGTGGAAAAACTTCATTCATCTGGATATCTAATTATACAGGCTATGTACATTTAAACCAACTCTGCGAGGGTAAGATACATATGCAGAATGGTTATCATCTTTGGGTGGATCGAATTCTTCTGCAATGGCTAACACATGCCTTGACTGAGGAGATCTGAACAAGTATCTACAAAAGATACTTGAGAGTTTTTCATCACTTGTCGTGTACGCAAAGAATAACGACATTCGGGTTGATTATCTGACGAGTATTAGAAATAGAGGGTAACAGGTCAGGAGGATTGTCAGCGACTGTCACATTAGTCTGGGTAGAAATATCACCTCGACATCGTATAACAGCATAGTTTTTGAGGAATATTCCAACTTACTATATACCTTCAACAACATAACTTTTAGGAATATTCCAACTTATACTTTTCTCGTTTTTTTTTCAAGATATGATTGGCTTGAGATTTAAAGTTCAAGGTTACTGTAGGTTTTAAATGCATACGGCTTCAGGATCATCGCCCAACAGTCCGGTTCCAGACCAGGCCTCCCGGTCGCTGATCTGAAACGAGCAGGTTGTTTGGTGCTAACACACGAAAATCAACGTACCACCACAGCCAGGGGTGCATGAACTGGCTTGACCTGGGTTTACCAGCAACACCAAAAGCCTCCAGGCCGGGCTCCGAAGAGGAAAATCTCGAAACTCTCCAAAGGTAATCAAAGGGACGGAGGTAACTTATTTTCATTTTCCCCTCTGTGACGGGATTTGTTGGTAATTTCCCCCTATGCTGAAGGGGGGGGTGTTGAAGAGCTTGGTCCCCGTATATTTTTTGTTACTTTTAAAGGTTCATAAAAAACTTGTAGCAGTAATATGACCTGCCACTTGCGTGTAGTGGCCCCAGTTTCACTGGGGGGACGCCATCAATATAATGACCTTTCCCTTTATGGGGCCACAATTAAAAGACCCACTCATTTTTTCCCCAGCACATTTTAACTTAAAAGGGGAAACACGTGTAAATACAAAAATTTTTTCTACAACATGTGTAAAATTTTAACATTTTTGGCTGCACCCAATATAACGCACGTGTGACCTTATTATTGCTCAAATAATTTTTTTAATGTACGATACAACTTGTAGATACAGTTTATTTAAAATTTTTTTTTACTTTCCCCTTTAAATTGTGACTTTCTCTCTTTGTATTGTGACTTTTTCTCCCTTTCTATTTTCAGTTACCTTTTCCTTTTTGAACTTATTTCTGACTTGAACCTTATTTTCTGACTTTTTCTTTTCCCCTTCACCTTTATCTCTTCCTTGCATCTTTACCTTTCTTTTCGTCTATATCTCTTTCCTTGCGTCTTATTTCTTTTCCTTACTCTTTTTTCTCATTCCTTGCGCTTATTTTTTTTCCTTACTCTTTTATCTCTTCCTTCGTCTTTTATTTCTTTCCCTTTCGTCTTTACTCTTTCCCGGGGACTTTATCTCTTCCCGTGACTTTTTCTCTCCCTTGACTTTATCTCTTTTCCTGTGATTTTTTCTCTTTCCCCGGGGGACTTTATCCTTTCCTGGTACTTTATCCTTTCCTGGGGACTTTATCTGTTTCCTTTTGGGGCTTTAAACTCTTTTCCTGGGGACTTTTAAATTTTTTCCGGTGACTTTATCCCCTTCCCCGGTGACTTTATCTCTTCCCCGGTGACTTTTTTCTCTTTCCTGGGACTTTATCTCTTTCCGGGGACTTTTTCTCTTTTCCGGGGACTTTTATCTCTTTCCCCGTACTTTAAACTCTCTCCCGGGCTTTTCTCTTTCCCCGGGACTTTATCTCTCCCTGGTTTACTTTTCTCTTTCCTGGTGACTTTACTCTCTCCTGGTGATTTTTATCTTTTCTGGGGACTTTTTTTCTTTCCTGGTGACTTTTTCTCTTTCCTGGGACTTTAAACTCTTTTCCCGGTGACTTTATCTCTTCCTGGGGACTTTATCTCTTTTCCCGGGGACTTTATCTCTCTCCAGGTGACTTTAACTCTCTCCTGGGGACTTTTCCTCTCCTGTGACTTTTTCTCTCTCCTGGGATTTATCTTTTTTGGGACTTTATTTCTTTTCTGGGCTTTATCTCTTTCCTGGGACTTTACTCTTTCCTGGTGACTTTTTCTCTCCCAGGTGACTTTTTCTCTCTCCTGTGACTTTTTTTCTCTCTCGTGGGACTTATCTCTTTTCCGGTGACTTTATCCTCCAGGTGACTTTTTCCTCCCAGTGACTTTATCTCTTTTCCCGGGGACTTTTTTCCCAGGTACTTTTTTCTCTCCAGGTGACTTTATCCTCTCCCGTGACTTTCTCTTTCCTGTACTTTATCTCTCTCCTGGGTGACTTTATCTCTCCCTGGGGCTTTATTCTTTCCTGGTGACTTTATCTCTTTCCTGGTGACTTTTCTCCTCCAGGGGACTTTACTCCTCCAGGGGACTTTCTCTCTCGTGGTGACTTTATCTCTTTCCTGTGACTTTTTCTCTCTCCTGTACTTATCCCTCCCAGGGGACTTTTTTCTCTCTCCCGTGACTTTATCTCTTTTTCCCCCGGTGACTTTATCTCTTTTCCCGGGACTTCCCTTCCTGGGACTTTACTCCTCCTGTGACTTTACTCTCTCCAAGTGACTTTTTTTCTCTCTCCAGGTTACTTTAAATCTCTCGTGGTGACTTTTCTCCTCCTGGTACTTTATCTCTTTCCCTGGACTTTACTCTCTCCAGGTGACTTTTATCTTCTCCTGGGGACTTTATCTCTTTCCTGGTGACCTTTATTCTCTCCCCGTCTTTATCTCTTTCCTGGTGACTTTATCCTCTCCAGGGGACTTTATCTCTCTCCCGGGGACTTTATCTCTTTCCTGGTGACTTTAAAACTCTCTCCAGGGGACTTTTTCTCTCCCCTGGGGACTTTACTCTTTTCCCGGTACTTTATCTCTCTCCTGGTAATTTATCTCTTTTCCGGACTTTTTCTCTCTCCAGGTGACTTTATCCTCCCTGTGACTTTTTTCTCTTTCCTGGTGACTTTATCTCTCCCTTGGGGACTTTATCTCTTTTCCCGGTGATTTTTCTCTCTCCAGTGACTTTATCCTCCGGGACTTTATCTCTTTCCTGGTGACTTATCTCTCTCCTGGGGACTTTTTCTCTTTCCCGTGCTTTTTTTCTCTCTCCAAGGACTTTATCTCTCTCCAGGTTACTTTTAAACCCCGTGGTGACTTATCTCCTCCTGGGACTATCTCTCTCCTGGGGACTTTATCTCTCTCCTGGTGACTTTTTCTCTTTCCTGGTGACTTTATCTCTCTCCTGGGGACTTTATCTTTGTGTTGGAAAGTCTTTTTTTCTTTTGAACTTTTTTTTTTCCCTGACTTTGTCCCTCGCGCTGGGACTTTTTTTTTACATAAATTTCTGGATTTCTTTTCCGAAGTTTTTCATTCACTTTGTGTTTTGTCTCTTTGTAGAGGAAACTAAATATGTGATAATTCTCTCCTACCAATAACATTGAAAACTATGTGATATTTCTCTCCTACCAATAACACTGACACTATGTGATATTCTCTTTCCTACCAATAACATTGACACATGTATATTCTCTCCTACCAATAACATTGACACTATGTGATATTCTCCCCCTACCAATAACATTGACACTATGTGATATTCCTCCTACCAATACATTGACACTATGTGATATCTCTCCTACCAATAACATTGACACTATGTGATATTCTCTCCTACCAATAACATTGACACTATGTGATATTCTCTCCTACCAATAACATTGACACTATGTGATATTCTCTCCTACCCAAAAACATTGACACTATGTGATATCTCTCCTACCAATAACATTTTACCCTAATGTGATATTCTCTCCTACCCCAAAAACATTGACACTATGTGATATTCTCTCCTACCAAAACACTGACACTATGTGATATTCTCTCCTACCAATAACACTGACCTAGTGTATTTTTTTCTTCCTACCAATAACATTGACACTATGTGATATTCTCCTCCTACCAATAACATTGACACTAGTGATATTCTCTCCTACCAATAACATTGACACTATGTGATATTCTCTCCTACCAATAACATTGACAAATATGTGATATTCTCTCCCTACCAATTACACTGACACTATGTGATATTCTCTCCTACCAAAACATTGACACTATGTGATATTCTCTCCTAACCAATAACATTGACACTATGTGAAAATTTTTCTCCTACCAATAACATTGACACTATGTGATATTCTCTCCCCACCCAAAAACATTGACACTATTGATATTCTCTCCTACCAATAACATTGACACATGTGATATTCTCTCCTACCAATAACATTGAAAACTATGTGATATTCTCTCCTACCAATAACATTGACACTATGTGATATTCTCTCCTAAACCCTAACACTGACACTATGTTGATATTTTTCTCCTACCAATAACACTGACACTATGTGATATTCTCTCCTACCAAAAACACTGACACTATGTGATATTCTCTCCTACCAATAACATTGACACTATTGAATTCTCTCCCACCAATAACTTGACACTATGTTATATTTTCTCCTACCAATAACATTGACACTATGTGATATTCTCTCCTACCAATAACACTGACACTATGTGATATTCTCTCCTACCAATAACATTGACACTATGTGATATTCTCTCCTACCAATAACATGACACTATGTGATATTCTCTCCTACCAATAACATTGACACTATGTGATTTTTCTCTCCTACCAATAACATTGACACTATGTGATATTCTCTCCTACCAATAACATTGACACTATGTGAATTCCTCCTACCAATAACACTGACACTATGTGATATTCTCTCCTACCAAAAACATTGACACTATGGGGATATTCTCTCCTACCAATAACACTGACACTATGTGATATTCTCTCCCTACCAATAACACTGACACATGTGATATTCTCCCTAAACCCAAAAAACATTGACACTATGTATATCTCTCCTACCAATAACACTGACACATGTGATATTCTCTCCTACCAATAACATTTACACTATGTGATATTTCCCCTCCTACCAAAAACCCCTGACACTATGTGATATTCTCTCCTACCAATAACATTGACACTATGTGATATTCTCTCCTACCAATAACATTGACACTATGTGATATTCTCTCCTACCCAAAAACATTGACACTATGTGATATTCTCTCCTTCCAATAACATTGACACTATGTTTATATTCTCTCCTACCAATAACATTGACACTAGTGATATTCTCTCCTACCAATAACACTGGGCACTATGTGATTTTTCTCTCCTACCAATAACATTGACACTATGTGATATTCTCTCCTACCAATAACATTGACACTATGTGATATTCTCTCCTACCAATAACATTGACACTAGTGATATTCCCCTCCTTCCAATAAATTTACACTATGTGAATTTTTCTCTCCTACCAATAACAATTGACACTATGTGATATTCTCTCCTACCAATAACATTGACACTAATGTGATATTCCCCTCCTTCCAATACATTGACACTATGTGATATTCTCTCCTACCATAACATTGACACTATGTGATATTCTCCTACCAATAACATTGACACTATGTGATATTCTCTCCTACCAATAACACTGACACTATGTTATATTTTCTCCTAACCCAAAAACATTGACACTATGTGATATTCTCTCCTACCAATAACATTGACACATGTGATATTCTCCCTACCAATAACATTTGACACTATGTGATATTCCTCTCCTTCCAATATACATTGACACTATGTTATATTCTCTCCTACCAATAACATTGACACTATGTGATATTCTCTCCCTCCAATAACATTGCACAATGTGATATTTTCTCCTACCAATAACAATTGACACTATTTTGATAATTCTCCCTTCCAATAACATTGACACTATGTGATATTCTCTCTCCTACAATAAAATTGACACTATGTGATATTCTCTCCTTCCAATAACATTGACACTATGTGATATTCCTCCTAGCAACAACACTGACACTATGTGATTTTCTTTCCTACCACTTAAATTGACACTATGTGATATTCCCCCTTCCCAAAGACATTTTTAAACCCTTTTCTTTTTGACTGTCTTCGTTTTTCCCTTTT
>NW_026491980.1:0-23508 GCF_026875155.1 Cherax quadricarinatus
GGGTTTTGCCCGGTTTGGGGAAAAGAAAAGGGTGTTGCCCCGCCGGTTGCTATCGCTGCTTGTTGGGGATGCGACGCCCGCCACGTGTTGCCGGACCTTACCCGAAAGGCGGCGACAGAACTCGACGTCCGCTTCGATCGTTGGGTTTTGGGACCCCCAGGGGCCGGGAAACCCTTCCAGCCCTCGCCTTTGCCCTTTGCGTCCGTTCTGGGGAGCCGGGGGGGTGGTGTGCCGAAGCTACGGGACCGGAAGGGAAATTGCTCGGCGCATTTGGGAGCACGCGCGCGTCCCCCGCCGAGCTCGCCCCCGAGATCGAGGGGGGCCCAGGGCCCGGCTGATCGCCCCGCGACTACCCGGATGCGGTGCGAGCCCCGCCCGAGGGTTTCCCCGTCATCCGGACGGATCCCCCGACGGGTATCGCCCTCGAGGGCGAAGCGTCGACGCGGTGTCGTCGATTTTCCGATGACCTGCTCGCGGGGCCGCGGCGGGATAGAGGACACCCTCGTTCCGTCGGCGCACCTTTGGCGGTTCAGGCACCTCTTCGTCGACAGAAAACCGGGACGTGAACCCACCCAGGAGCGTCTGTTGGTGGGGTTTGGGGGTGACGCAGCGATCTGTGTGGGTCGGCGACCCCGATCAGGCGATCTAGGGGGAAACGGTGCGGATGCCGGCTTCCCCGGATTCTCGGCGAAGCACCAGGGTGGGGCCCGTGGTGGGGGTGGGATTCGTACCGGTCGACACCCCCGGGTCAAGCGTTGCGAACGCGGTGGGGGGCCCCTCAGCGGTCGCGTGAGCGCCCCCCGGCCCCCCGGGCCGGGGGACCCCCCCGGTCGGGTCGGTATCGGTCTCGCTCGACGAGGCCAAGGGATCGCCCGACCCTCAGGGCCCACATGCCCGGGTCGCCCGTGGTCGTCGCAGGCCGTTTGGTTCCCCCAACGCGCAGCGGGGGTGATCGAGACCGCCCCGAGGGCGGGCGTCGATTCCTATGGGTCAGGGGATCGCACCGTTTTCCTCGACGATCCGATGTTCGGGATCTTCTGAAGGCTCGTCCGGTGCGAGCCGCTCACGACGACCCTCGACGTCTGACTGCCAGCGTGGGGGTGACTCGGGTTCAGGTTTTTGGGGGAAAATCGGAAACGACGGGGTCCGTCGGAGGGGGGCAGGGGGGGATCGACCGTCAGGGGAGGTCCAGGGCTTCCCGAACGGCCGTCGGGAGGCGTTTGGCGGGTTCGAGGAGGGGGGTTCGGGGGCCCGCGACTGCCGTGGTCGACCCGAAACGCGGGGCCCGCGTCGTTTCCGGGGTGGTTTAAAACGGTGCCTCGACGACGACCCGAGTCCGGCGACCCGTGACGGTGTCGTCTTTTTGCTGCGAAGGCCCAGGGGGATGTCGTTCACTCGCCGGGACCGAAGAGGGCTTCGTCCCGATCAGCCATGCCAGGGCCCGAGGCGGGGGCGGGGGAGGTCCGCCTTCTCTATGTCGCGGTGACCCGGCGAGCGAAGGTGCATTCATTGGGCGGCCGGGGGGACCCCTTGGGGGAGAACGGCGGTAGAGCGACCCCTTTTCCCCGCCCCCTTGCCCGCGCCCGCGGTCGGTGCGCGAGTGTCACGTGTGGAGACGGTCGCGGGGGACCGGCTGGGGGTATCGACGCGTCGCGGGCCGCGCTGCGTGGCGACGCCGATCGCCGGTTTGCCACCGACGACGCGGCGCGGACCCGGCCGTGGAAGGGGCGTTCGCCCGGGGGCCGACGTCGGCCCGGGCGTCTGGGGTCGGGCCCGTCGGTGGTACTCGGGGACAGGGCGGTGATCGACATCGCCAAGGCAGGGGGCCCCCGCGACACGACCGCTGTGTGGTCGGGGGGGGGCCCGGTGGCCCGCGCCCGGGCACGGGGCTAGGTTCTCGCCGTGGTCGCCCAGCGCTCGCCGACGATGGGGGGGCGGGACGAACCGACGGGCCGGGGCCCCCGGCACCTGATCCCCCGGTAGGAGGGGACGATGCTTTCGGTCATCCAGCGGTAACCGCCCCTGCCCCGAGGTTTGAACGCGCCCATGCCCATGCCCACTTGTTCCCCCTCTGGTCGGGGCTGCCCAAGTCGGCGGGTGAGCATGAGCCCGACAAGGTCAGGGGGGGGTTCACCCGGGCGCGGGGGACCGCTTCATGGGGCATCGCCTGCCGCGGTGCGGCGGTCGTCGACCCGCGGGGGCTGTCGTGGGTCCAGGCCTCGATCATGAGCGGGACCGGCAGAGCCTCCCCTCTTCTCCCCGACCCTTATCCGATCGCTTTAGGCCAGCGGCACCACACGGTCGAGGCCGCGGAGCGGGGTTTCGCGCCGAGTCGTGCGTGGCGAGTTGGGGTCCGCGCTCCGTTCGGGCCCGGGGAAAGGTCGAGGGGGCCCCCTCGTGTGGGCCTCGAGGAGTATCTGTGGCCGGGGCGCCCTTGGTCGAGCCTGGCTCCCCTCCGCCCAAATGAACGAACCGGAGAAGCCCGGGGTGCGCGGCTGGTTTTTAGGCGGCGCGATGGGCGGCGCCGACTTTTCACTGGCCGTGCGGCGGCGGGGGTGAGACCCGGGAGCTTCGGATGGGGGTGCCACCCCGCCGGCACCCCGGTCCCGGGGGCCAGCACCCCGACGGGGATCAGCGTTGGCGAGATGAAAGGGCCCAGCCCTTGGGGGCCCCCCGTAGGGGCCGCCCCGGCTATTCCGGCTCCGCAGCGGCAGCGATCAAAGAACGCCGAGCCATCCTTCCATGAGGACCAGGAGTGAAATCTCCCATTCGTGTGGCTCCAAGACTCGGCGCAGTCCAAAACTGGGGGGGCCCGTTCGAACACGGCGATAAACAGCGAGTTGATACCCCGATCGCGCCTCGACCAGGCAACCCACCGAGCCCCAGAGCAAATGAGTCGACCTTGGTCACGACCCCCGATTGCAGGTCGTCCGACTCTGGGCTGCGCTTGTGGTCACGGTCTCGGGGTTTTTCGGGCCGGACGATCTGTTGACGTGTCCGGCGATGCGGGTCGCGTGCCGAGTTTTGTGCGGACGAGTCCCTTGAGCACTACATCTTTCGCACCCCAGAATCGCTCTGCGTTCCAAGGGAAACGACGACGCCGCTCAGGAGACGCGGATCCCTCTCCGCACCACTGATGACCCCGCTCAGCCTGAGCGGTGTACCACCGATGTAAATGCGACTGCCGATCGGCGGCGGGGTTTTCTTCGCCCAACTGTCTCCAGCGGAATTCGCCGATCAGAGCCTCATTCGAGACGTCGAGACGGGCAGCGGTCTTGAACCTTGATAGTCGCCGGACACGTCGACGTCGACGGCTTCGAGATATCCCTCGTCAACGGCGTGAACAGGCATGGGGAACTCGGTACCGCGGTCGGCCACGTTGCTCGCGGCCTGAGGCAGGCCACCCGAGACGTTCTCGACCAGGAATCCCGACGGTCCGACGTCGGCGATGCTGCCGATCCTTTCCCGAAACGTCTTCGCCGCCTCGGAGGGGTCCGCCGCGGACTCGACGCGGACGAGAGCCTCGGTTGCCCGTAGGTAGTCGAACTCCCTGGCGACAGCGGTGGCACCGCTACTGCCGATTACCACGGTCCCGACGAACGAGCCGCCCACCCAACACAACAGCGACACCGGTGAGGATGCCTTCGCCCGAGCCTTCGCCTGAGCGACGTCAGCACGTCGAGAACCAAGTCCTTCATGAGCCTGTTGCCGCGATGCTTCCGTCGACGATTCGGACGATCTTGTCCGCTGCCGGGGGCGACTTCCATGTCGTGTGTGACGATCACGACTGTGATCCGCGGGAGGCGGCGTCGGTGAGAAGGCCTACGACAACTTCGGCGTTGGCGGAGTCGAGGTTTCCTGTTGGTTCATCACACAGCAGGATCGCTGGATCTCCAAGCAAAGGCAGGGCTATGGAGACCCTTTGGCGCTCGCCGCCGGATAGCTGTTTGCCGAACCGGTGAGTTTGTGGCTCAGGCCGAGAAACCCAGCACTGTCGAGCTTCGTCGTCTCTTTCCTGGCGTGCCGTCGAGCGGTATCGCATCGCCATCTCGAGGGTCTCGCGAACTGTCAGGTGTCCGGGAACCAGGTGTCTTGGAAAGACGTAGCCAAGTTGACGGGATCGAACGCTGGCGAGTGCCCTTTCGTCGAGCGCTCCAACCGACACTCCGCCGATCCTGACGTCGCCGGCTGTCGGCCGTTCGAGCGCTCCGAGAAGTGTGAGAAGGGAGCTCTTCCCGGGTCGGATCTGCCGATGATGGCTTCCGGGTTTGGGCCTTCTCGACTTCGATCGAAACGTCTACGGGGGCGGAGACTTTCGGGGGGCCGGATACTCGAGACCGACGCCATGGGTCGAGAGCACGGAAAAACGGTCGATTATGGAGGATTCATTCTCCGACCGCGGCGATTGCGACGAGAGCGCCTTCGGTAACGGCGCGATCCTCGGAGCGGATGGCGGCTTCTCCGTCGGTGGCGAGCATTATCTCCACTGCAACGGTTCGCAAGGTGGGTGGTCGGCAGTATTTTTCCGGCCTTCAACTTGTCCGACGCGATGCGAATCTCGGCTTTCTCGTCCGATCTGCGTCGATCCCCGAAAAAGGGGACGACGGTTCCTCCGAGCCGGTGTCGCCAACGTCGATTCTGGCGATGATGTCGCCGGACGGCAGGCCACGAGATGGTTTCAGCGCTACTTCAACGGTTTTCAAGTCCGGGAATCTGGGTCGACGGTCGGGTTCCGATCGTCTGGATCACCGCAGTCGCTCCCTCGCCCGTGGATGCAGCCCCGATTTCGGCAGCGGCTTGGTCGTCCGCACCGGACGATCGGGGCCACTTGGCACGATCACTTTGCCAGTTGGTCGGCCCCCCGGCCAAGGTGAGCGCCGGGCCTTCACCCGCGGCGAGGCGGTCGCCGACCGCTAGAGACCTCGAAGCAACGGTGGCCGGGAGGGGGTCGACGATTGCGTACTCCTCCAGGGGAAAGTAGCACTTGACCCCGGGTGGCGGAAGGACTCGGGGGTCCTCGACGGGCTCTTCGACCGGCTCGGTACCCGGTGCAGGTGTCGCTGGCGCGGGTGTCGCGGTCAACTCTTCAGGAGGCCTGATGCCGAGTTGCTCGTAGCGGGGGTTTGATGGCGCGCGCGGTGGATGCTCCGAGCACGCCTGGCGAGTCTTGACCGTTAGCCCAGTCCGCCTCAAGCCAGCCTGCCAGCCTCGACGTCGGGACCGCGATCGCCCCAGGTGAGGCCCGGTAGGCCGGCAGTGCCCGAGAACACCATGAACGGGAGCCCGCCCACCTGCGCGACGACCGTGCCAGTTTCGACCGAGTCACCGACTGCGACCTGGAACTTGGGTCACAACATCATCGGAGGAATGGGGAGAAGCGGTGATGTTGAGTTTCTCGGGAGACGGCGTGAAATGTCTAAACCCCCCGGCCTCAGCACATTTCTGAGACGCTTGCGCGCGAGATCGGTTGCAAGACGACCTTTGGGGCGACGCGCACTTACCGTCTTGGACGGCCGACTCATCGGAGGCTGATTGTCTGTTGCGTGGCCAGGGAGATAGCGACGATTGCCGTACGAGAGCCAACACCCGGAACAACGGGGGCAGCTCGCCGGCCAGGCAATTTCACCGTTGGAGAAACCGCTATACCCTTGGATCTTTGCAGCGCGAAGAGCGTCGAGGTACCAGCGATAGTCGGCCTCATAGTAAGCTGCAAAGGCAGCACCAGACTCCTCGAAAACACGGTTACCGACCCGGGTGAGATCCGTCTTGCCGGCACTTTTCCACTACGGCTTCTTCTCGGAATCGTCAAAGGATCCGCCCAGGCCTACGTTCTCCATGACGGCAATCGAACCCTCCTCTCCGCTGTACATCCTGTCCTCGAGCCCTTCCTTGTCGAGACAGGTTCGGAACGCCTCCTCCGCAGGGATCGAGATCGTTGCTCGCAGAAGTACGAGTCTCGGCCCGCGATGGTGCGTTTGAGACAATGAAGCTTGCTCTCAAGAGCGACTTCTGATCTTCACCCAGATCTCGCGGTTGGCATCGGGATAACATCCAACTGTGGAGTGGCCACCCCCGCGACTAAACACCTCAACCTCAATGTCAGGACCTTGTGCCTCCGCCTGCGCCAACCCGTCCCGTTCCTGCGGGGAAAAGGCTCTCCAGGTATGCCTCGGTTTCCGGATTCGTGTAGGCCGAATCATTCCGAGCTCGTTGTCGTCCACTTCTCTATCTCCCACCAATGGGGCAAGTTTTTTAAGTTGCTCTTCCCGCACGGCGAAGGGATCGGGGGGAATTTCGAAGCCCTTCTTTTTTCAACTCATTGAAACCCACCACAACTGTTTCGCGACCGTGTTCTCGCGGCATGAATTTGCGAATCCTCCCTTCCGCGAACAGTTGAGCGCCGCGGGAGGGGTGTCGACCCGCCCACCCCGCTTCTCCGCAGAAGCGCCGCCCCCCGCTTAGACAAACCCCCGCAAGAGGTAGCCAAGAACAACCCGCTACGACCCCACCGCGTGCGACCCCACGAAGCGGGAGACGCCTCGCAGGTCTAGAAACCCTCCAACTCGGTTCGAATTTCCCCTTGTCATTCGCAACGAGTTCGATGCAATCCTCTGAAGAAGGGGCCAGACTCAGGCCCGTACCTCCCACTGCGGAGACAAAATCCACTCAACAACTGAGTAAGACTGAACCCTCCATCGGGGGCTCGATGCGACCATACTCAACGAGCAGCACAGCCATGAACGACGCGTGCCGAGCGGGGAAAACGAGTCGCGCCCCTCGCCGGGAGTTCCCCCCCCCGACAAAGACCACCCCCAGGGCACGTCCCCCGCTAAAGGGACCGCTATCGCTGGGGTGTTTCCCGCGGCTTGCTCCTCCCGTTCAGTCAGCGGGTCGATGATCACGGGTGCTGATCTGACGGCTGCTTACCTTGCGAGCGTTGCGGTCGATGGTGGCGAAAGTGGGCGTTCCACGACTGGTCGGGTGGCCAGCGCGGGTCGAGCAACCCCCCCTTCTTGGGGAAAAGCTCCCGGGCCCCGGGTAGTCCCACCACGAGTACGGGCCCGGTTTCCCCGGGCTGGAGGGTGCGGAAGTGTGGGTGGGGCCCCCACTCTGCATCGCCGCGAGGGAACGCGCTCCGGACGCTCCGTGGGTTGCGCCTTCGAAGCGTTTCGGATTCCACACGTCAAATGCCGCCGGGGCGATGTTGTAGTCGCCGGCAAGACGAGAGGCTCGTCCGGATCGTGCCCCTGTCGACGGCGCTGGAGGTTCGCCAGCCACTGAGCTTTTTCCCGGGGTGTGGTCGGTCGAGGGCCCCGGGCCGTTGGGACGTAGGCGCTGGCGATGCGGTGCCCCCACAAGCGCCCACAGCAGGCGGGCATCGGGTCGTCGTGGGTTGGGCCAACCCGTAGCCCGGGCGCGATGCCGAGGGGCTGAGAATGGCAACCCCTTTCCCCACTGGCCCTGCCCGTGTGGACGCTGTCGAACCCGTTTCCTTGGAAGGCCATCCCCGGAAAGGCAGGTCACCCAACTTGGTCTCCTGGAGACGACGATGTCGGGCTGGGGGTCGGTCACCCACTCCTCGACCCTCGGCATCCGAACCTTCAGAGAGTGACTTTCCCAGGTGGCGA
Organism: Cherax quadricarinatus; assembly: GCF_026875155.1. Classification (NCBI taxonomy): domain Eukaryota; kingdom Metazoa; phylum Arthropoda; class Malacostraca; order Decapoda; family Parastacidae; genus Cherax; species Cherax quadricarinatus. The sequence continues at coordinate 7,629 of NW_026491980.1, forward strand.
TGCCCCGGGGCAATCACCGTAGCGCCCATGGGGCCTACCATCCCCATGGGAGCGCGTTGTTGGAGCGACTCCCTGTGCCCGTGGTGATGTGGGACAGGCCCGCGACGCTTCTTTCGCGCGGCACGGGGTGACCGTGAGGCACCTTCCTTCGGGTTTTCACCCCGGGGGTCCCCCCCAGGGCCCAAGGTTTGCCCCCAGGGCCGATTGGCGCCGAGTGGCCACGGGGAGAAAGGGGTGGAGGGGGCCGGCTGGCTTTTCGGCGGCCCAAAGCGCATCCGAACACGCGCAGGGGGGGCTCGCCACGCTGAGTGGGGGCGACGTAAAATCCGACGTCGTTCCGGCGGTACCCGCGGGCTGTTTGCCGCCCACTTCGCTTTGGGGGGGAGGCGTCGACGATCCGGAAGTAGCAGCGAGTCGTGGCGAGGCCCCCCTGACCGGCGCGGCAAAAAAAAAGGCAATCTCTCCGGGGCAACCCCCTCGTTGGATCGACGATTCGTGGCGGAGGCACCGTGCGGAGGGCCCCGACGCCGACATGGCTGCGGGCGCTCGCGATTCCCCGGGGTGCGCTCGAGGTGGAGACACGGGGACCGCTGGGTGAGTGGGTCGGTCCCGTCCGACCGGAGGAGCCTGAAGGTCGGCCCACCGCGTCCGGCCCGGGCCCTAGTCCCGGCCCGCCCCCGGCGAGGAGGTTTTTCGATTGCTGGTGCTCCCTGGCCTTTCGAGCCGCTGCCCCGACGCGCCGGAGCCTTCTTTCCCGGGCCCTTCTTCTTCGTCCCCCTTTCTTCCGGGAGCCTTTTTCGCCACGCCTTCTTGGGGGAGCCTTCTTCGCGGGAGCCTTCTTCGCCCCGTTCTTCGGGGGGACCCTTTCTTCGCCACCCCCTTTTTTCCGGGAGCCTTTTTCGCCCCCGCTTCTTGGGGGAGCCTTTTCGCCACCGCCTTTTTCGGGGGACCCTTTCTTCGCGGGGCCTTCTTCCCCCACCCCCTTTCTTGGGGAGCCTTCTTCGCCACCCCCTTTTTCGCGGGGCCTTCTTGGGGGGACCCTTTTCTTGGCCGGAGCCTTCTTGGCCGGGGCCTTCTTCTTCATGCCTGGGGGTGCCTCCTCGGCGGTTTGGTCGCCCCTGCGGGGGCTCCGTTTGGTAAGGGTCTCGGGTTGGGGTCAGCCGTCGGTCGGGCACCACCACCCCGGGGGAGTGCCCGTCGATACCTCGTCGGGGGGCTCGAACGACGTGCCCAAAAAAGGTCCTGACCCACCAACCGACGGGACGTCAGCCCCGGGTCGGAGGGGGGTCACCCATCCCCCTTCAACGGGGGTGTGCACTGGGCTCCGCCCTGGTGACGGCGTGGCCCCGTGAGAAAGAATCGGTCCACAGTGGCTTCGGCCTCGTCCCGACCGGGGTGCGCGGCAAACGAAGCGAGGAAGGGCCGAGTTTTGTTTTATCGGCTCGGGCCCGGTGGCGCCCCCCCTTGCCCGCCGTCCGCCCGGGCTCCCCCTTTTTCCGGCGACGAGCTCGGAAAAAAAAAGTCTCGCCTTCTTCGACACGCGACGGGACCGACGCGGGCTTCTTCACCGTGCCCGGGCCCCGTCCGGCTCTCGGGGATGTCCCTTTGACTCGACCGGTCGGCGTGCCGGGCCCCCCCGCCTTGGCAGGGCGCGTCGGAAGGCGGAGGCGACTTCGGCACCGGGATCGGGCCCAAGGCCCTAGACCCTTTGGCCGCGGCCTCCCCAGTGGGGGCGCCGGCTCGTCTCGCCTCGAACCGGAGTACGTAGGGCAACACCCTCCCAAGGGGAAAAAAGGGTTTTCCCCCGACCAGGGACCCCCGTCGAAAGGCCTCGTAGATGCCGTGGAATCCTGGAACGGGCCCTTTGGGAGAAAACCGTGGCGCCGGTCTTGTCGGCGATCTGAAGGATGAAAGCGTCGCCGCGACCAACCCCACCGGCCGGAGGGGCCACAAGTCCCCGTTGACAATCCCCGGCCTCGAACGCCGGGTTTTCTCATCTCGACGATGCGGTGGGAACGTGGCTCGACTACGACGGGAGCTTCAGGTCTTCGCCGTACTGTCGAGGAAGGCACGCACGCTTCACGAGCTGTCCCCAAAGGGTCGGTGCAGTGCGCCCCCCCGTGGCGATGTTGGGGTCCGGGCGACGACGACGTGCTTCACATCCATTCTCACCAAATCAAGCAGAAACGACCACCATGCCGAGGGATCACGGAAGGTCACGCGACCGCGCACCCACGATCGCAGCCATGAGATCACGACGGCCCTCTTTCGACTTCGGGGGGCGTGGGGGCCCCTCGAGCCCGTTTGAAGCCTTCGCCCGCTACGAAACCGACCGAGGGTCCCGGGCCCGGGGGATTTCTCCGCGGGGGTAAAACCCCCACGAACCCTGACTCGAAACGCGTGGGCGCGCCTGGAGCGCCCCGAGACCCGACTTCGACGGATTCGGCACGGCGTTCCCCGAGGGGGGGCCCGGGGCCCGCCGGCCACCGCGTCCCCGGGCCACCCGTTTGGCCTCCTGGGGGGGCGACATCCCCCGGCCATGGTCAGGGGGTGCGCCGTTGCGGCAAACGACTAAAGGGACGGGTCTTTTCCCAACAACGCATAGGTCTGGGCGGCAAACCTCGCCATCGACGCGGGGGGTGGTCTGTTCGACGTCGTGATCGAGTCGAGTGGGTGGGGTGTTCGAAAACCCCCATCCCGCCTTTTTTACAACTGGCCTGCGCACCCCCTCGACATCGCCCCGCCCAGAAGCCGTTTTCCCCCGACGATCCCCGGCATAAACCTAAAAGCCGGCACGAGCGATGGGCTTGCCCACCATCAAGGTCGAAGCCCCCGACAAAGCCATCGGGGGCCCTTTCGAATCGTTTTCGTGGGTTTCCCCCCTTCGCTGAAAACCCAAAGCCCCGGGCCGCGGGCCAAAAGCGCGGCGGCCGGCACGCCCCACCGACCGACCCGGGGCACGCAGTGCCGACTGCCTAATTTCCGTGTCGGGGGAGGCGGGGGACGACAGACCCCAGATGCCGAGCGGAGGGATCGACGAGTTTCAAACCGGGGGCTACAGGCTCGGCGGGCCCGAGGCCCCGATCGGTGGAGCTTTTGAAGTCCGGGAAACCCAGATAAATCTTTCGCCGAACGCAACCGCGGCACGTCACCTGCTCCCCGGGAGACCCCGCCGACGCAAGGGTTTGTTGGAGGTAGGGTTGCGGGCCCGGAACTGTGATGGATTTCCCTACGCGAGCTCTCCCCGCGGCAAAGCATCACCGGAGTCGTTTCCGGTACGACCCTTTTGCGGGGACGGTCGAGCCGGGGCACCCTCAGTAGCGCTCGCAGGGACGCGGCTCCCCTTCGGAGACGCGCTTTTCGATCTGGCCCGCCCTCTTCACCGTGCTCACTCGATGCTGACCAGGGAAAGTCCGTGTCCCCCGGGTTTTAGGGGGATTGGGGGCCCCGGTGCTCAGCCCCGGGAAAAGGTTTGCTCTGGTATGACTTTGGACTTCGGACCCCAAACCCGAATGTGCGTCCCTCACCCCCCGACCCTCGAACGCTCTTCTCCGGATGCGACCCCGAAACGGGGTTCGGTCACGGTGCCCCCCCGCTGGCCCGTGGCTGGGCAGGTGGTCCGCGGCTTTTCAAACCCCCGTTGCTCTTCCCTACCGTTCCTCCGGTCGACCCTAGTGGGAAAACGACCCGCCGTCAACCCCCGCGAGCCCGACACCCATGCGCTGAGGGTTCCCCGCCAGCACGAATCGCTCAAAGGGCCACAGCCGAGCGGGGCCGCCGGCGACCGGGCGGCTATTTTTGGCTTAAAGCCGGGTCGAGCCCGAACAAACCGGGTTTGGGCCCTCGAGGGGGCACGGTCAGATGGGCGGCACCCCCATCACGTCGAGCAAAAAAAGTTTTTCCGACCCCCGTCGCGCTCTTGGGGTGGACCTCGAAAACACTTGGGCGTGCACCTGCGGGGACGATGCGCTCTCGTGCCCACCCGCCCCCAGGGCGGCGTCAAAGTCAAAACGGGGGGGCCCCCTTAAAGATGTCGGCGGCCAACCCCGGGGTTTCCCGGGCTTTCATCCCCCGGGACGTTCCCCTGCCATAGGAAAACGGGCGGTTGTTCGATGCCAATTTCGGGGTTTCGGGCGCCGGCCCCGAACAGTGTCTCGGTGAAACCCCCGGTTTCCGCGAGCCTCGTGGGACCGGGGCCCCATGTATCCCTTTCCCACCGCGGGGAACGCCGCAAAGAAAGGCGTCGAGGATCCCCGGAAGCCTCGACCCCCCCGATTTGAGCCGTTTGCGCAAGGCCGTACGCCTCCAGGGCCATAGGCAAAGGCCCAAAGGACCCCATCTTCCCCTTTGGGCCCGCTGCGCGCCCGAAACCTCGCCCGGATCAAACGGGGAAAACCCCCGGGCCCCCGGGTCGCGGTAGGATGTCTTCGGGCGTTGAACGCGGTACGAGGCCAGGGTCCTCAGCCAGGGGGGGCGATGCAGCGGACCTCGTTTGGGTTTTGTGTCGGCGACGAGCTTTCAAAAACCCTTTTCGGGGGCACAAACCGCGGGGAAGGCCTTCCCCGCATCGGATCAAACCGGGGATGTTGTGCGGGTTTGGGGAAAGAGTCCGGGGAAAAAGGGGGACCGGTCCCGTGCCACGGTCTGATGAAACGTGGGGTGGTTTGCGGTGGGTTGGGGGCCCACCTCTGCCAGCAGGCCGGCGCCAAAAGGTCGCCCGCAGTTTCCCTGGGCCTCCCGGTTTAAGCGCAAAAAGGTGCTCGTTTGTTTCGGGGGGGGCTCGCCGAGCAGCTTCTCCAAGGACTGGGGGGTGGCCCGACGGGGGGTTTGTCTTTTTCCCGGGGGGTTTGAGGGCCCCAACTTGTCGAACGGTTTCTTGCGAATTTTGGGGGCGTCGATTTGACTTGATGTCCTGCCCGCGTGGGCCTGGTTTCTGCCGGTGGAGCTCGGGGCCTGGGTTGCCGAAACGGTCGTTAAAGCGCCCGGAGTTCGTCGGGGTTTCACGCCGACCCCAAAGGGGTGTTCCATCTTCCCCAACCCACCGCCACAAGAGGGATCTCCATCTTTTTCGTTCAGCTTGCAAAGCCCTTTGGGGGGGTTTCCAGCGCTGCGGGGCATGGGGTTTGACCAGACGGTCCACGGCTGCGCCCCCCGGGCGGCCAGAAAACCCCATCGTCTACGAGGGTCGTCGCTGGGGTCGAGGGCCTGCCCTGCGGGCGGCCCGCCGGGGGGGCCGGCAGGCATCTCAAAGGGCGTGTACCGCAGGAGCACGTCCTCGATGGCGTGGGGGGGGGCGGGTCTGGGCCCGGATCGAGCAGGAAACCCCGCCAACAGGGGTGCGAGAGCTGGTTGGGGAAGTTCGGGGCGCGCCCCGAGGGCCCAGGAGGTTCGCAGGATGGGTTTTGCAGGGGTGGGCCGCGAAGAAGGGGGCTTTGAAGGCCCCCCCCGGTGCCTCTTTCGACATCGCCGTCCTCGAGCGGGTTCCCCCGGAAAACCACGTCACCTCCCGCCGGGGGGGAATGGGTCACAAATCGCCTTTCCGGCCAGGGGCGAGCGGGCTTCGAAAACCCATGCCACTCACCGACACTGCCCCCGGGCCCCGTGGCCCGCCCCCACGCGACCGGGGCAACTCGACAGCCGCGTCCGCGTCACAGATGCGGGTCACCTGGGCATCGGGCGTTTCGCCGGCCGACCCTCGAGTCCCCCCAGGTCGGTGCCGACGCCTGGGCCCCAGGCGGTCATAGAGGCGCGGAACTGGGGAAAGTGGGAACAGGGCCCGAACCCCCTTTGGGTGTGGGGCGGGGGGGGTTTATCCGATGTCGTCGGGCCGTTCCGGGGTTCGACGTCGCGCACGAGCCCCACCCAACTCCTCGTTGCGTCGTGCCTGGGATTTCGTTCCCCGACAGGTTCTGGCGAAGCTTGGGGGTTTGGTCGTCGACGTCCCGGAAAAACCCCGTCGAGGCCCCCGTGGGTTTTTGGGGTTCAGCTTCGCGGCGGTTTTCCCTCCCCCACCCCCGGGTCGCCGGGAAAGGTTTCGCCTGTTTCGCCTGAAGCGCGGCGTAGGCCACGAAGTCGCGGGGGTGGACGAGGTGCTTTCCCCTCATCCCCGGCTTCGTCGTAAAAGGGGCCGTAGTCCAAACCCCCCGGGGGTTGTTTACAGCACCTTGACTGCGGGTCTTCGACGAGTTGGTAGCAAATCGGGGTCGCCGGTGACGATGATCCCGGGGTCGTCGCCGCTTTCCCTTTGGGCCCCGGGTGGGAGGGTGGCGTTTTAGTCGTCGGCTTCGTTTCCCGGCCCTTTGGGTGTCGCAGTGACCCCGAGGGTGTCACAAACCTGGCGGACCGGGCCCCAATCTGTTTGACAAAGGGAAAATTCGGGGGCCGCCTCCCAAATTTGCCTTGAAACTGGGGGGGGGTTGGGCCCTCGTGGCGGAAGGTCTTTTCGGGGCCCGGTCAAAACGTTAGGGCCACCGCGTGGGGGTTCGTGATCGCGACGAGGTTGATAAAATCGACGTAAAAACCCGTACACCCGCGTTGGTAAACCTGACCCAAAGCCGTAAACCAGATCGGTGGGAAGGCGTGGAACGCCCGGTACGGGGAGGGATTTGCCTCGATCAGCATGAACCGCATAGGGGTCCGACTCTATGCACCCCGGGCACGCGCCCCGCCCGCTGTCATCGTGGGCCCCCAAAACCGCTCTTCAAAACAGTTGGCCTCTATTTTGGCGAGCAGACCCCCGATAAACCCGGGGGCCGAAGCTTGGAGCGGGGGGGGAACAGGTCGACCCGGGGGCAATTTCGCCGTCGGGGGGAAAAGCGTTTGGGCGATTTTTCATTTTTTTGGCGTTCCCGCATAGGGGTCTTCGGGATAAAAGCCAAAAAGCCGCCGACTCCGACGGGCCCGGGCGCTGGTCCATGATTGCCCCTTTGGGCCCCGGGACGAAGCTCCCGGGTTTCCAATGCTGTTCCAACGGGTCGGGGTTCGTGCAGGTTCTTCGCTCCCTGAAGCGGCCCGGGGCGACCTCGATGGGGGGGAACAGGTCGGATTTCTGGAAGGGCTTAAACCAGATACGCCAGTGTTTCCGGGCACAGGGGCCCGTTTCGATCAGATCGCGCTGGCTGAAGCCGTGAGAAATCAGAACGCCCCCGACCCTCCCCGGGGGAATCTCACAGGGGGGCCGGGGACAAGCCGTCGAGGCCCGGCATCTTGATGCGGGGGATCGCGACACCGGGTCGTGGGCGCGGCCCCAACCAGGGGCTTCTTTCGCCGGGGTTTTTTGTCCGGCGACGACCTCGTAGCCTTCTTCTTCCAGCGTTTCCTTTGGGTCGAGGCGGATGGGGCCCTCGTCCTCTGCGATCACGACCCCGGGGGGCCCCGTTGCGCTCCCTGGGTGTATTTCGGACATCAAAAACATCAGCCCCGGGGGCGACGACCGGGCGATGAAAGGTCTTTCCCTGATTCGCCCCTCGGTAGGGGGACCTCGGGGGCGAGGCCTTCGGGGGTGGCAAAGGCATCGCCTGGCATATCGGGGGGCGTCGCGAGCCCCGGGGTTCGGAAACCCGGCGTCCCCAGGGCCCAAGAGCTCGAGCCCGGCCTCTTTTGGGGCCCCCTCCCCCGGGGGGTGAGTTGCCCCCTCTGCCACCCCCCAAAATCGTACTGCCCACCTTGAGGCGATGTTTCACGGCAGGGAGCGTCTTTTTCGATGAGACCCTCTACCCACGGCGACCGAGTGTACCGACCACCCCCCCCCCCGAGACCGGGGGCGCCCCCCCCGCATGGAAAGGTCGACCCGGGAAACTCGCCCCCCCCCGAACCCGGGCGGGGCGGCCCTGAGGGCTCCCCGCGCCCAAAGTTTGGGGAAAGCCCCATAGCCCCTTGGCCCCGAACGTGTTTGGCGCTCGGGACCGTCTAGGGCCCCCGGGCCATCAACCCCCCTGCGGGAACCGCTGAAACCTGCCCCGGGTTCTTTCGCCTGAGGGCCCAGCCCGCGGGTTTTTGGGCCCCCCTTTGGGGATGTCCCCCGGGGAAAAAAACAACCCCCGGTTTTCCCCGGGGCGGGTTTTGAAAACCCCCACGCCCCTTTTGGAAGCTGATTTTGAGTCAGCCCCGTCTGCCCCTTTTCCCCCACCCCCGGGGGGGTTTTTTGGAGCCGCAGCGTAAACCCCCAACCCGGGGGCGCCATCAAAACCGGGTCTGAGCGCCCTTTAAGGGGGTTCCCTTTGGGGTTTTCCTTGGGGGTGGGCCCTTTGGGGGACGCCGCCCCCACCCTTTTTCCCCCTTTTCGTCGACAAGGAACGCCCACGGATGTTTCCCCTGTACTTCCTGCCGTTTCAAAACGACTTTTTCACCCCCCTGCCCCGTCTTTTCGGGTACCGCGTGGCGGGGGGCGGACAACAGCGGGAAGCCAGAGAGCTTTTGTCGAAGGACGCCCCGCTCCTCGGGGGTACCCGGGGCTCACCCCGAGGATCACCGTGTCGCCGATGTCCCCGCCCCCGTCACGCAACCCACACGCCTGAGCCGTACAGCCCGGCGTGTCGCCTTCGGGTAAAAGGGAAAATTGGGAAAACAAACCCTTTCGGCCCTTGAAAATTGGGAAACCGTACCTTGTTGCCCGACTGGTCGGTCAGGTCGAAGGGGGGCGCGGGGGTCTCCCCGGGAGCGGGGGCTTCCCGCCATTCCCAGCACCCTAGCCGCAGCCCGGCCCCTTTAGCCGTTTTCCCTTTTATCATGAAAAGGGCGAAAGCCTGTTTTGAAGTAGGCGAGCCCTCTCCGCCTTCGGGATCGTCCGGCCCCCGACTCAGTCCCCGGGCCCCGGGGCTGTGACCGAGCCCGGCGTCTCGCTCCCCCCAGTGGGTCGGGAAAGGCAGGGGTCGGCCCCCCCAAACCGGGGGGGGCCCCCGCTCGTCGGGTAGTGCACGTGCCCCCACCCCAGAACTGCGCGAGGAAGCCCCCGGTGTGGGCGATCGATTGGCGAGGTCGTCGGGGTACAGCGGCCTTATCACGGGGGCCCTCCTCCCCGCGGGCGTAGAAGCGGGGGGCGAAAGGGTGTCGTCGAAAAAAAACGGGCGACCACCGACTCGTCGGAAAGGTTTGGCCCCGGCGGACCGACCGACATCCGAACCCTTGCTCAGGGGCCCGGCAGAACCCCTTTGGGCCCCCCCCCTTACCGAAGAAACGCCCCCTTCGGGGGGGCGTGGCCCAAAGGAAGTTCAGGGATCGTCCCCCCATGTCGGCGTCCCTACCAGGGAACCCCCCTGGCTCTCGCCGAAGCACCCTTTGGGGGCCCCCCGGCCAGCCTGGGCCCAAAATGGCTCACGTTCGGGGATTTGGCCGGTTCGGGTTTTCCCTGCGACCTCCAGACGACCATCGGCCCTGGGCCCCACTGGAAGCGTCCCGGGGGTCCCCAAAAGATGTCGTCTTCGTGGTGCCCTGGGGGGGTCTTTCTCGGCCTTTCCCCAGAAGGGGAAGGGCCCGGTGATGTGGGCGTCGCTCGGCACGCACGCAATCGTAGGGGGCGCCGTACCTTCGGGGCCATGGCCCAAAACCCGGACCGGGCCGGGAGTGGGGTATGTCGTCGCCCCCGACTCGGGCTCCCCGGGCCCCCGGGGTGGTTTTTTGTTGGGATGCATGGTGGGGACTCACCCCGTTCTTCACCGGGGTTTGCGACCGCCCGCCGACGCAGGCTTCGTCCCCCTCGCCCCCGACCCCGCACGGGGACGAAAGCGACCGAGGAAAACACCCGACGAGGCGGGGGGCCCCCCTTTGGGGTCCACCGACCCCAACCCCCACGGGCCAAAACCCCGTCGGCGCCGCACTGTTTCCCCGCTTTCGGGGGATGCCCGGGTACCCCAGCCGGGCGGGTTGGCGTTTTTCGGGGGTTCCGATGGGGGCGTCGGGGCGTTGGGGCTGCCACCAGGTTTCCCCCACGGGCGTGGCCCCCCCCCGCGTCGATCTACTACGGCGGGGCCAGGGCATCGATTCAGCGCGGCGCGCGCCGGATTCCAGGGCCATTTTGCGGGAAAACCCACGGGGTTCACGTCAACCCCATTCTGCCCAAAATATTTTCGAAGCCCGGTTGCGGCTGGAAAAGGCCACGGAAAACCCGGGGTTTTTACCGCTACCCGGGTTTCCCGGGCCAAGGGTTTTGCCGAGTCGGACCGACCGGCGGCTTATGACCGGGGGCCCCCCGAAAGGGGGCATGGGAAAAGGACCTGGGCTTTCTCCACCGCCATCTCGATGGGCCAGTAGAGATCCGGTTTCACCCGGGGGCCTCCGGAAAACCAATCCCCCCCAGGGCCGGCCCCCGGGGCCGGGGCCCCCCGGGACGGTGGCGCCCTGGCCACGCCCTTTCCCATCTTTCACAGTTGTCGCCGCTTTGGTCGGCCTGGCGGTCACTGCTATGGGGGTGCTCCTCCGACGGCCGCCGGGGTTCCGAAGACTCGGGGAAGCTCGATAAGCCCCCCCGCCAAACTTTGGTGGGCAAACCCCGCGACCAACGCCGTCCGGGCACCACGTCCCCCGCCCCGGGGCCCCCGACGGGCGCGCCCCGGGTTGCCCGCCCGGGGGAGGGCCCCGGCCCCCCTACGGGCGCCTGGGGTTTCAAAAGACCCCCTCGGCAGCCCCACGGATGGCCGAGCCGGGGGGCCACGATTTCCTCTGGGCTGCGGCCCCGGGCCCTAAACCCGCTCTATTTGGGTTTTTGACAAAACCCGGCCCAGTTCGGCCCGGGGGAGCCTGTTCGAGGGCCGCCCCCACCCAAAACACGTTTCCCGATCGACCTGGAGCGCCCCGGGGACTGGCCCGGGTGGCCCAAACGCCCCCTTTTTCAACGACTCCTGAAACCCCTGGGGCCCCGGGTCCGCTCCCGACCTGCGCGAGCAAATGGCGGGCGCCCCGACGACCAGGCGGGCCCCCAAGCACCATAAAAAAAATTGTGGGTAGAGTCCCGCTCACCGGGGAGCACCCGGCTAGCCCTGAAAAGGGGAATCGACTCGATGCTCCCCCAACTCCCGGACCCCCTGCCCGCAGGCCCCAGTGCCCTCGCCCCCCGCGCTGGACTCGTACTCGCAAACACTCAGCCCTTTGGGACTTTTGGCCGCTCCGGCCCAAGCCGCCCCCCGACCCTTTCCCATCAAATGGCAAGTCAAAAGGCCCCCCGACAAACCCTTTGGGGGAAGTTGGGCCTGAAAGGCGACATCCCCCCCCCGGGGAACCCTTAACGGAAACGATCGACCTCGGGGAACCGGGGGGGACCTCCAGGGCAACCCCAACCCCCCCGCCGGGAACGACCCGGGTGCGCTGTCGGGATTTTCCCCTGGCCGACGCGACGTTCGCCATGACCCAGGCCAAGCCGATCACAGGAAAAAGGGGAACCCCCGGCCCGGGACGGGGAACCGTGACTGCAAAACTTTAAAATCGGGGGGGGCCCCAAGTCGTTGCGTCCCGGTCATCTTTCCCCATCAAACCTCGTCGGGAACTACTTGCCCGGGGGAAACCGGGAAACCCGGGACCGGCACGATGTCTGGGCCGATCAACCTGTCCGGCAAAAACCCCCCTTTTAACGCCCCCTACCCGATCCCGCCTTTTTCCCTGGGCTGTGGTTCTTTCCGACCCCCATCATCAACAAGCTCATCGCGGGGTTTCCCGGGAACACCTTTACCGCCTCTTTTGGGCCGACGACCCCGCCGACCTGAAACCCAAATTTCCCCCTTTTCCCCCCGTGATCCGGAACGCCCGGGGAGGGTCCAGGGGAAGGGCGGGACCCCCCGGGGGGACATCGAAGGGAAACCGAGCGAGCACCTGAGGGAAAGCCCCGGGGAAACAAAAGCCCCGGGTTTCCCCGGGGGAGGTTTTTCCAAACGGCGACGTCCCGGGGGCCGTCCCAGCGCGGCGCGCAAACGGGCGAGGGCGAAGGGTAGGGCTCATTTCCGGGGCCCCCACCGTCGAGGAAAGCGGCGGACGACCGCCGTGCCCACCGCTACCCATCGGCTGCGGAAGCCACCGCAAGGGCCCCGCTCGGGTTTTTCGAAAACGCCCCAACCCCATCCCCGAAACCCGGGTTGTCGGTCGTCGCCTTTGCCGGAACCAGCACCCCGGGGGCCCGCTGCCGGCCCCCCCGAAAGGAACGTCCCCCGGTGATGGGCCCCTTTAAGTTTTACGCCGGAGACCCAAGCCCCGGCTCTGCCCCGCACCCGTGCGTAGCCGGGGCATCTGGTGTGTTGGGCCCCCCCAGCAGAACGGGCTCGATCCCCCCGCCGTTTGTCCGCTGCGGGCCGCCATGGGGTCCTGCTCCTCGACCGGCACATCAGGAAAAGGGCATCCCCACCATTCCGGCGGGGCCCCCCATCTCTCCGGCGAAACGCGCCCCCACCCATGCCCGGGAAAGCGAGGTTGTAGTACGTCATCGCCCCCCAGCGGCACATCGACGTCCAAGCCCCGCGGCGGCAAAGGGTCGATGCAGGCGTGGGTTTAAACCCCCGAGGGGGGCGTTCGGAAGCCGGGCCCGAAATTTACCGGGGCCGTCCATGCCGGATCCGAGAACGGGAAAACCCACCTCGAGGAGATCGGCTCCGGGATCGACGGCGGCTCCGAACGTGATCGACCAGCCAGGCCCAAACCCCGGGGATACGGGGGGCCCGGGACTTGCGACCCACTGACCGCCCGCTCCCGAAAGGGGGCCCCCATCGGACCGGCTGGGGGGCCAGCGGGGGGGGGCCCCGATTGCCCCCGATCGAAGCGAAGCGGGGTTCACGACCCGCCCCCCCCCCTCCGTCGCCATTTCCCGCCGGGTCCATCACGGGCCCCCGTCCTTGTCGCCCCGCCCCGACCGATTCCCCCAGCCCGTCCGCCCCCCAGAGTCGAACCCCCAACCGGGTGACCCCTGCCAACGCGTTAGCCGGCTCGAGGGGCCCGGGGTGACCCCTCGGTTCGACTCCGGGACCGGAACGCCTCGGGCCCCCTCATCATCGGGGGACCCACGGGTAGGTCGCCCGGGCCCCCAAGGTCGGCCAGATGGGGGTTTTTTCCGGGGCCCGGGCCCCCCGGGTTTGTCGAGCCCGGGCCCAGAAACGACTCGGCCCCCGGTCACCCTGACCCCCCCCGTCCTGTTTGAGGGCCCAGTTCATCCCCCTGGGCCCGCCCGGGACACCGGGCCCCCCGACCGCTTGCCCCGCCCCCGGCTCTACGGGCCCACCCAAATCAGCCCCAGGTTTCGGCGAACCCCGGGGAAGATTTCCGGGGCCCCGTTCGACCCGCCCCCCACACACGCCACCAACACGTCCGGAAACGGGAAACCCCCCAAGCAGGGGACGGCTCTGCCCCCCCGGGGCCCCGTCGCCAAGCACCCGGTGGGAGCTCACGCACCCATCCCCGGGTACGGATGCGGCCCTCACCGAAACCCAGGCAGTAGTGCGACTCCTCGACCGTTGCCACCCCAAACCCGCATCGCCTGTTTCACCGGGGTCCTTCAGCGTTGGGGGGCTCCCCACTGAGCCCGGACCGGGCCCCGGCGCCGGAAAAAAGCCGCATCCGGGGAAAACGTTCAGCTTTTTGGGGCTCCATGTCGACCCCCAACCCCGTAGACGACGCAATCGAACCCAATAGAGCACGGCGGTCGGCCCGGGGGCGAAAGCCGTCTGACCCCACCTGTCTCGGCCGCAGGCGCCCCTTTCCCATGGCGTTTTGGTTTAGCGAGCCTGACCCAAAAACTTGTTTTATCTTTTGGGAACCGGTGTGGTTCAAGTCCCCGCGCTTTAACAAACACCCGCACGCCAAGCTCTTCGGACAAGCGATGGCACTCGGTGAGCGGCGACGGGCGACCGGCGTAGTCACGCAGGAGGGCATCCAGCTCGGCCCGAAACGACGTATCGGCCCACGCGTCGCGAAACGCGGCGTCCAACTCGATCAAGGCAGGCATCAGGGTCTCTGGAACGAACCGGCCTCCGAAGCGGCCGAACCGGCCGGAGGCGTCGGGCACGCCCATCACCGGGAGAAATGGATCTGGCGTCATTGCGGGTTCCTCTTCCGCTCCGGAGCAGGCCAGAGCGATCGCCGTTGTCGAGTCGGGTGGCAGGGTCAGCTCGCGGCCGACCATCGTCGGTCTCCGGCCGCCCCCACGAACCAACGCCAGACGGGCGTAGCGGGCGCGTCTCGACCTTCACCAACGGCCCCCGTCGGTCTGCCAGTCGTAGGGGCCATGCTCGACCTCGACCCCGTCGTCGATCGTCTCGAGTGCGCTCGCTTGGCCCGCTCCACGAAAGCCTTGAGCTTGAGGGGGTCCTTCTCCCCCGGACCTCCCCGCTCGGACTCCAAGCCGGACGCCACGTCCACGCCCCAAGGGCGAACTTTGGCGATCGCGTCAGCGACGTTGTCAGGGCTCAGACCACCGGCCAGCAGCATTCGGATTCCAGCCGGGAGCCGGGACGTCAGATCCCAGTCGAATGTGCGACCCGACCCGCCAGAAGAGGAGTCGAGCATGATCGCGTCGGCGTCGTATCTGCCAGCGTTGACGACTTCGGGATCGGTGCCGGAGAAGGCCTTGATCACAACCGGGACATGTCCCTTGACGTGGGCCGTGTCTTCGACTGACTCGTGACCATGAAGCTGCGCCGCCTTGAGACCTGCTTGGTGAACTATCTCGACCACCCGCTGCGGAGCCTCGTCTCGGAAGATCCCCGACGGTGAGGATCTCGGCGGGCAGGCGACGGGCGATATCGCGAGCCACCGCCGGCGCGATGCGGCGGCGGGAACCGGCGACGAAGTTGAACCCGACCGCGTCGGCCCCCATCGCTACGGCCAGCAGGGCATCGGCCTCGCGGGTGATCCCGCAAATCTTCACGAACACGTGGCGATGCTACGGGGCAGGCGTACCTGAACGGGACATGGAATGGACCTGGCGCTGGTTTTCATCCATCTGCTCGTGGCCCCACTTGAGAAAGCGATAGCCGATCTGGAGCCAGAGGAACACCATGCCGCCAACCTGAAGGATCGCCGCCGCAGTGCCTTGGTCTTCGACGGCAGAGAAGCCGTCGAAGACCCGTGGTGCCAGCTCGTAGGTCGCATAGATCGGGTTGTCCGACCACGTCATGAAGAACCCGGGAAGCACGGGGACGATCGACTGGCCAATCAGGTAGGCCATCGCCGCACCGCCATCGAGACGGCGAACACCCGGATGCGGGCACTGCACAGGCATCCAAAGGACGAACCCGGCCGCAATCCAAACCAGATCCATAGCGAAGGACCCGTACTGGGTGGACAGAAGCGAATCGGCGAACGTCGGGCATTGACCACGATCAGGGCCAAGGCCGCGAACGGGACCGCAAACAACGGTGAGGCAACGACCCGGAGCACCTGTAGGCGGCGACCCCATCCGACCATTCGAGCGGCCAACTCTGGCGGGCAAGCGAAAAGCAATAGGGCGCGACGAGCATCACCATGACGACCTGCCGCACCATCTGTGCCGAAGCGAGGTAGCCGGCCCCAAGGACGCCAGGGGCCAGTCGAGAACCGCCCACAGTCCCAACGCGCCGAACACGAACGCCGCCGTGCGCCCCGGCCCCGAGCCTCCGACCACGCTGCGCACCTCGTGACCAGTCGCGTCGAGCACATCGGTGACGGCGCGACCGCGCACGCAACCACCAGATCCCGGAGCCGACCAACGCGGCCATAACCAGCAACGCACCGAGGTACGGCTTCGGCGTCCAGTCCCAGGCCTGCCGGGTCGACGAGCACCACCAGCCCATCAGGCCTGCCGCTTCTCCTCGTCGGAACCCGTCATCCCGCGGTCGAGCCGCGGCAGGTCTTCGATCCATTGAGCTTGACGGATATCGGCTGGTAGATGCGATGAGCCTTTCCGTCCGGCTGAACACGACATCGTCGCCCG
>NW_026491982.1:0-13348 GCF_026875155.1 Cherax quadricarinatus
AAGAGTTAGTTTATTTGAGGGACTTTGTCACACTTGTTTAAGTCTTATTCGAGTCTTGAAATAGCAAAACTACTTAAGAGCACTTACACGCATACACACATTGTACATATTTGTATATTTTTTAAAATGTTAATGTACCGACGGTACTTAAAAATTAAAAAATGGAATGTGCTTTCGCACAAATATTGACCGAGAGATTGATTTTATTTTATTGCTGAAATTTTAAATTTTAAATTTGATATTATCCCTGATTATAAATTTTTTAAATTTTAATTTCTCTAGTTAGTGCCTACCAGTTGTAATCCTAAGCACTATTGAACCATACTGAATTTTTAATGGATTTGGAAAAGGGATACTGATACTTGTTACGAAAACCCAGTAACAGTGGATCTAGAAGGCAGTCTTTTAGTATTCACTGGGATCTCTAAGCTTTTAGAATCGCGTTTTTTGTAAATTGGTTTAATTGGGCTCAAATCTACCGCCAAAATACTTTAATTCCTAAAGTTTTACCTCATCGCTCTCGGGCCGTGAGTTTGTGCTACGCCTTGTTGCATTGTCACTCAACCCTTTGGGTGGAGGACGGACATTGGCGGTTGAGTAGCACTTTGGTAAAATGAGTGATTTTCACAAGATGGCCGGGCATCAGGCGGAAAAGACCAACACTGTGTGTATTGAGATGTTGAAAGGAAACGGTTTTCATACCAATGTCTGTTTGTGCCTGCATAATCCCGAGAAAACTACTGCATCAACATCGACGATTTATGGTATTGCCTTAACGGAGGGCAAACAAGGTTTTTTGTGAAATTCGGGGGACGGCTGGGGACTATGACAATGTTGGAAAAAAATATAAGAGTGGTGCATAAAGGTTAATCCTGGTTTAGAATACGACATGAGGGACGTTTTCCAAGTATTTATTGGGTAAAGTTACGGAATGTCCATTTGAAGCGAGATGAAGAGATATAAAAGCAACATTCGAAGAGTATGGTGTTATACATCAGGCATCAGTTGGAAGGGGTCGGGGGTATGTATTGCTGGACTGCGTGAGGGCTCCTTATCCTCAAATGTTTTTGGGCCAAACTATACATCATATGTGAACTGAGTGAACTTTAAGAATTCAGGTTATGTCATAGCGGGGCAGAGACGAACCTTTAGATGGTGGAGTTTTTGATCATATATATGGCTGTAATGTGGTCCTCGTCGGATCGGCACCTGAGAAACATGGAGAGGGGAAAGAGTGGGGAAGGAGAGAGTGTGACGACCCAGTCTACAGGGGGGCATTTCAAGATCATAGAACAGGGAGTGAATTCGTGGACGACAATCAGGTAGAAGGGGACAATCCAAATGGGAATTTTGCAACATTCCGGAGGTCTCTCAGGTTATTGAAAATATGGTAGGAAGGATGAGGTGAAGAGTGGAATTGGGTAGTCAAGAAAACGGCTGCAATGGGGCACTGTTATACAAAATTCTTGAATGATCAGAATGAGGAGGGGACACTAGCGTGGGTTCGGATGGGAAACTGTAGGTAGGGGTTTGGAATTCAAGAGGTGGGTAATGTGGGTGATGGGATTACGCAAAATCACAGGATTTAGTGAGGTTGTGGCTGAAATCCACAATGTGGGAATGTGAGAGAGGGAATGCACATAGTTGAGGATCTCGCAAGAGAGGGCAGGTGTTCTGACGTGGAATGATGTCCACACCAGCGCAACTATCTGGTAAGAAATCTCAGTGGATGTGCAAAAAAAGTAAGGGGGGGGGAGGGCAGAGGAAGAGAGGCAAGAAATGAATTTTTGAAAAGTATGAAAGCGCAAAAAGAAGGAAAAACGAAAAGGATACGGTCGATGGGTAAATGCATTTTTAGTGTCTAACTTTAAATGTTAATGGCCTAAGGGCTGATGAAAAGCGAAGATTTTTAGTGATTTTTTTAAAGGACTTGGAATAAATAATATTTTTACAAGGCATAATTTTCGGTTGGAAGGGATTTGTGGTAGATGGTAAAAATTTATGCGGGTATATTTGGAAAACTAAGGGGTGATGCTTTTTTTAATAGGGGAGATCAGTTTTCCATTGTTACTTTGGGGAAAAAGAAGGGGGAGATGGGAGAGTAGCGAGGGTGGATGGACATGGGTGGGACGTGTTTTTTGTGAGTGTTACATGCGGCGGACAGAATAGACGTGTTAAAGAGGATTTGGTACGGGACACACTGATTTCAATTGCGGGTTACTTTTTAAATTCATTATTTGAGGGGATTGAATAGTGTTATACGTAGAAAAGATTGTGGCGAGGGATGGCAGTGTGTGTTTTGGGGGGTCTACGGATGTTTTGGGGGCGGGGCTTAGGGTGTATGAGGGGGAAGGTGGAATGTGGAGCTTTACTTATGTGAGGAGAGGATATGCGGCATCGACTAGATCGTATTTAGCTCCTCCCGGTACGGGTTCTAATCAGAAACTATAAACGTTGTGTTTCAGATCATAAGGATGGTCGTGGATGTGGGATGGGGGGGTTTCCCAAAAGCGTTACATAGTTATTGAGAACTTAATGGAATTGTTAGTTGCTGGAGGACGGTGTTAGTTTTGTTGAGTGGTGGACAAATGAGTGGACCAAGGGGAGAAAAGGAGGTGATATACTACGATGGTGGGAGGAATATGGAGAACTTGATGAGGCTTCTTATATTTATTAAAGTATTGCAATGTTTTAAAATAAAATAATAAAGTATGGAGTACATAAAACTGTTAAAGTAAATGTTCGTCCTTATGGTTTAGCGCAACTTTTTGAGTATATTAATAACAATAAAGTAAATGCTGGGGGGGAGGGGGGAGTCACCGGGCATGTAAGCTGCATTGTGCCCCATTCTACTTTTTGGGTTAGGTAAACAATTGAACAGTTAGGTATCTTTATTTCGAAACGTTTGCCTACACAGTGGTTCTCAGTCGAGTACAGAAAATTGATAGAAGCAAAAGATACTTGAAGCTTTTTAAATCAGCCCATCCCCCTTTAAGTTTTGAGGTGGTCAGTCCTCGTTGGAGGAACATTTTTCCCATAAAATGAAAAAATACATATTGTTTAAATTCTATGGAACAATGCTTTTCCCCAGACTGAGGGACTGACCACCTCAAAACTTAAAGGGTGATGGACTGATTACATCGTCTTCAAGTCTCTTCTGCTTCTATCAACTTTTCTGTACTCGACTGAAGAAGCCTACTGTGTAGGCGAAACGTTTCGAAATAAAGATACCTAACTGTTGCATATGTGTCTTACCTAACAACCTGTCGGTATTTTATACCATTTTAATGTTCAGTCATTCTACATTATAAAAAAAAGTAGTGTGTTAGTTATGTGGTCAGGTGTATATCAGCACCATTATAGTGTTACTTTGTGCACTGGAACAGTCACTGATGATGCCTATTTTTATATATACTTATATCATTTTTATATACGTGACTATCTATGTATATTTGTATGCACTGTTTTAAATGGTATAAATCTTGGTAATAAATACCGGCAAGTTGGTTTAGAAAGACACGTAAGCAAACACTATGACATATTTATTAGAAAACGTTTCGGTCCTGGGACGTTGATCACTTCTAACATACAGAGGTAGAAAGACATTATATATTTATATTATAATAAATAATATATATATATTTATATATATATATATATATAAATATATTATATAATTATTATATTATTTATATATATATAGGGGAGAGTGAGGTGTTGGGCGCCGTGACTGAGGAATGTTAGAACGTAAGATTGGAGAACACTGTAGAAGGCCTACTGGCCCATGCGAGACAGGTCCTTATCAAAACAACCTCTATAGTGTCGGTGACGGTGATCGCCGTCTCAAAACAACCTCTATAGTGTCGTGACGGGGGATCGCCGTCACCGACACTATAGAACGCAACACTGGAAACTACAAAATTTCAAAAACATTGGCTACATGGTACTTAAGCAGCACCAACCCAACAACACAGGAGTCACATGATTTCATCGTCTACCCGTCCTCATCATGGGTAGAGGTTGTTTTGATAAGGACCTGCCTCGCATGGGCCAGTAGGCCTTCTACAGTGTTCCTCCATTCTTATGTTCTTATGACATTCCTCAGGTCACGTGCGTCACATCTCACTCTCCGCCTATATATATAATGTCTTTCTACCTCTGTATGTTAGAAGTGATCAAGGTCCCAGGACCGAAACGTTTTCTAATAAATGTCATAGTGTTTGCTTACGTGTCTTTCTAAACCAACTGTTTTTAAATAAAATATAAAAAAAAAATTCCTAAAGTTTTATTTGAAATATGCTCTTAGTATATATAAACTGAGAAAAATGCACTGTTTCGTGAATATATTCCCTTGTAGCCTATAGCCTGAGTTGGTTGGTTGAAGTTTAAAACCTTTCAACTATACTAGGCTCATAAAGGCTGCTTGGTAAGCTCTCCACTAACACTCATAAATAATTCAGTCACTATAATAGGGATTAAAGTAATATCTCAACATGTATATACTCTGGGAGAAATACAACCCTCTAAGTATATACTCTCAACATGTATATACTCTGGGAGAAATACAACCCTCTAAGTATATACTCTCAACATGTATATACTCTGGGAGAAATACAACCCTCTAAGTATATACTCTCAACATGTATAATACTCTGGGAGAAATACCCAACCTCTAAGTATATACCTCAACATGTATTTTACTCTGGGAGAAATACAACCCTCTAAGTATATACTCTCAACATGTATATACTCTGGGAGAAATACAACCCTCTAAGTATATACTCTGTGTTGCATAGACATATGACCAGAGCTTAAACACTGGATCAGAAGTTAGGTACAACACTTGGAGTTGACGTCACGGATGAGTGACGTCACGGATGAGTGACGTCACGGGTGAGTGACGTCACGGGTGAGTGACGTCACGGGTGAGTGACGTCACGGGAGACGTCAGACGTGAAACTGGTAGCGAGTACTTTGGTCAGTGAAACATTTCTGATATCTAGCTATAGTTATTTAGATTAAAATTCGTAATATAAATAAAAAATAAAATTAAATAAATTATCTTCAGATAAGTTCCAGATATATCTCTTGAGCACTAACAGCCTCGTTAAAGAAATATAACAAAACACTTGACAGGTGAACCAGTGGTTCTGAGAGAGCTGGTTCAGTCGCTCTGCCTCAACCTAACATGTCAGCGACTGTGATCAGTTTAGTGTTGGGTGAGGTAGTGACCACATGTGTGTGTTACAGTGCGCAATATTACGTGTTAAGTGTTAGTGATATAGTGTGAAATGTAATGCACAACGTGTTACTGATATGTGGATAAAATCAAACGGTAGATATTGTGTTGCAGTGTGTAGAATGTCGTAAGAAAACCTAACAGTTTTTATCATTAGCTATCCTCAGAAGGGATTTTTAAGTGAGTTTCAGTTTTTTTTTAATTTCAACTTTTTCTTTCTCGCTCATAACGCGAGAAGCCTCATCCGATATGCTTCTAATTTTCAAGGTTTGGCATAGCTCAAGGTCTGGTGAGGCCTGGTCACAGGTCAGTCGATACCTGGTCACAGACCGGGCGAGGCCTGGTCACAGGCCGGGCGAGGCCTGGTCACAGGCCGGGCGAGGCCTGGTCACAGGCCGGGCGAGGCCTGGTCACAGACCGGGCGAGGCCTGGTCACAGACCGGGCGAGGCCTGGTCACAGGCCGGGCGAGGCCTGGTCACAGGCCGGGCGAGGCCTGGTCACAGGCCGGGCGAGGCCTGGTCACAGGCCGGGCGAGGCCTGGTCACAGGCCGGGCGAGGCCTGGTCACAGGCCGGGCGAGGCCTGGTCAGAGACCGGGTCGCGGGGGCGTTATCCCCACAAACACTCTCCAGGTTTATAGCTTCAAACAATCATAAAAGCTGCCTCTCAAGTCACCGCCAGCAGAGAGTGAAATTCAGGTAAGTGGGTGTAGAGTTGATCATTTTATATGTAATATAATGCAGATCATTCCTCGCCCAGCTGCCGGTGAGGGTGGACGTTTGCTACTCCTCTCTGACAGGCGCAAGTGCTAGCCAGGCTGTCACAATGGTGGTTGGGGTGCGACGCAGAATTAACACTGTCGGCATAGAAATATTGAGAGGTACAATTAATCAAGATTCGGCGTTGACGTTGTTGCCTCTGATTATTCGAGAGACATATGGGATTGAGGATTGCGACCTTTACGGTGTAGCCTTAAATGGAAAACTACGAATGTTCGTGAAACTGTGTCATCACACGGTATGAGGATTTACTTGCCTCAATATCAGGATGTTGCTATCGAGGTTAACGAGGCATCCTGCGTAAAAGATGGTCGATGTTCGAGTCAATTTACGTTATGTAAAGTTACGTAATGTCCTTTCGAGGCAAATGAAGCTGCTACGGTAGTGTGTTTCGGGAAGTTTGGATACTGTACACGGAGCTCAAAACAGGCAGTGGACGGCAGGGGCTTATGTGGTTTATCCAGAAGGTAGTTTTAGCTAAAGATGAGCTCTGAGGCGGACTATACCTTCGTATGTGTTCTTTGCAAAAGGGGGAAAATTTAGGACACAAATACTCGATAAACTTACGCTGGCCAACGTAGAAACTTGTAGACTGTGTGATGGTTATGATCACATAGCGGCTGAAATGTGTGCAGCGGAGGACTGGGCCAGGGAATACCAAGGTGTGGACATTACGAGGCCAGGACCTACAGTGGACAGTCAGAACGCCAGGATGGACGTAGGCGTGGTCGGTTGTGGAGTGAGGCAGTGGAGGAAATGCAACGGAGGTGGAGCATTGAGGGTGCGCGCAGCATTGAGTGCATTGCGAGGATGTGATGCACGAGGGGACAAGGTCGTACCGAATGACGTAGAAATTGACGTAGTGCTTGAGACAAGTTCTGCAGGAGATGTTCCCTAAATCGGAGGAAGCCTTGACAGAGGTAATAGACGGGAGACAGGTACAGGGACTAGGGGGAAGGATGCAGGTCTGAGAAAGGATGTAATGTCGGCTTGGCCAAGTAGTGAGATGGGGAATGAGGTGATAGAGGTAGAGGTGCACAATGAGGAAGGTCAGGAGACCAGCATGGCTGAAGATGAAAGTGTCGAGGAAGCGGGCAGCTGTCACGTCTGGACTCTGATAGAAGTCCTCACTCAGCACAAAGACCAGGGAAAAAAGGAGGGGATTGAAGGTGTGTGTAGAGGCACAGGAAAAGAAACGCCAGGCAAGGGGTTAGGAGTGGAGGGGATGGGGGGTGAGTGCTAAGGACGGTGTGTATGAGGCCCTACTTTGGACGCGGGAAAATGTGGTGGGGAAACGTGGGTGGAAACGGAAGCAGGCACTAAGGTGTACGCAATTAATGTGAATGGTTATGTAAGAGTGGTAAGTGTGTATGGTGCGAGGATGCTGTATCGTTTACAAGGTAGATGTTCCTTTATACAAGAGCATAACTTGAAATAGGAAAATTGCTGGAGGTGGATGGATATAGGGCTTTTGTAACTCCAAACGGGACACGTTAAAAGGTGGAGTATGGTGTTTTAATTCGGAGGGCAAGCCCGTGTATTTTGCAAAGGTTTGAGGGGAGGGGTGAGGGAGGATAATGAGAGTGGAGGGTGGTGGGATGCGTGAACACGTGTCGTTTGTTGGAAGTGTATTGCTCCGGCGGAGAACGATGCGAGGGTAAAATAGGGATTTGTAAGGGATGATCTGGTGTATTCTTGAGAGCGCTGCCCAGGGTTGCATTGATTGGGGGAGATTGGAAATTGTATAATACGGAGATTTGATGTGATGCCAGCGGGGGCGGATATTTTCCAAAGTGTTGCGAGACCTGTTAGGATATGGGGGTACGAGATGCATTTTTGGGGGGAATAGGGATGAAGTGCAACATACGTATGTAAGGAGGGAATACGCAGCTAGACTGGATAGGATCTATATAACGCAAGGGGTTTCAGTGGAGTCTTTGAACACTATAGAAGCAATTATTAAGATCACAGGGCAGTGGTGGTGGGGGTAGCATGGGATTCGGTTAGTGGAAACGGTTTGAAGCTACTGGTAATTAAAAAACACGTGACTCCTTGAGGATGAGGAAGTGGAGGAGGGCGTTTGCCTACGCTGTGGTGGAAGCTAAGTTGAGGAGGCAAAAGGGTTGATATGTTGTACGTTGGTGGACAGTGTGGGCCAAGCAGTGGATTCGTAGGTTTTACGTGGGTGAGGGGAGCGTATAAATGGACCTGAAGTATGGATTAACAAATAATTAGGAAAGTTGAATAGGATACTATCATGAACATGGAAGTAGTGGGAAGGGGTATTCCAAACAGAGGCAATAGATGATCTGAAGGAGCAGGATAAGAGAGGTGCAGGGGAGAGATTTCATGCGGTGCGGGTGTCAGGCGGGTGTGGAGGAAGTGCTTTGGGGGACTAAGCCATCGGATGTGTGTTGAGGAGACAAAACAGCAGAGGGGGACAGCTACCACATAAGCAGATTTGGAAGTGACATGAGGTGAAAGGTTTAGGGAGGGGCAGGTGTTAAAAACAAACGAGGTGATGAGTATGTAGCGGATGCGTTGTATGGGCCATTGATTGGAAAAGTAAAGGAGTTAATAGGGAGGATTCTTGATGGGGTGTGTTGTGTAGAGCCCGTGGCTTGGGGAGAAAGGACAGGGAAGCTTGGGTGCGTGTGGATTGAGAGGGGAGATATGGAGAGCGCCTTGTAGACATGTGCAGAGGCAAAGCAACAGGTATTGTGGGATACCAAGTGAATATTACTTAAAACATTGGGATCTGTTAAGGGGTTTTTAGTAACGCTGTTCAATAGAAGAAAGATGGGGAGAATTGGGCGAGAGCAAAGTACGGGGTGTAGTGCTTGTGCCCAAGGTGTAAAGGGGCAGGTAACACTAAAGGATTACAGGGGCGATTACTCCATGTGTGCGGGACTATAAATTGGTTCGCGAAGATTTTGGGGATAGGTTAATGTGTAGTGGGAGTGTTAGTTTCTAAAGGTCTCAACTAGGGTTGCCAGAACGGTCGATGGTCATGGGGCACGGGGGGAATTCTAAAGAGTTTGTTGAGTGTTTGGAGGGGACGCAGGAAGGAGGGGTATGGTGGCGATTGATTGGCAGGGTGCTTATGATCAGGTGGGAAAGGGAGGGTTTAAGACCGATCCCTTAGCTAACAAGGTTTTGGGGATGAGATTGTGGGGTGGTTGAAACGTTGATATATAGGGGGCAAAAGCGAGAATTCAGATCAATGGACGTGTGGGGAGGTGTGGTGAACATGGATAGGGGCTTGAGGCAGGTTGCGCCATCCAGTTATTATTTGCATGTGTGCAAGACCATTTTTATCGGTTGGTTGAGACAGAGTGTGTGGTGGGGAGGGGTCGGGGAGGGCCTTGATATAGGCATCATGTGGTAGGTTACGTGGATGACACGACCACTCCTAGTCCGGAAGGGAACAAGATTGAGAGAGTTGGGAGGGGTGGTGTTTGGCATGTCTTGGAGGGGCGACAGGCCATGACGGTAACCGTTGAGAAAACAAAGATCATGGGGCTAGGGGAGTGGAGAGACAGAGTTGATTGGGACTGTGATGTGAGTGAGAAGGGCAGGAAGGGGCAGGTTATTAATATGTGGCATTTTTCATATAGAGCGACCATACGGGAGGGATAGGGAGGCGAATTCGTTGAGGAATGGTGGAACGCGTGGAAAAACGGTTGGGGATGTTACGGCTTATCACTTGACATCGTTGGCAAAACGGGCGATTGTTATTAACGTATTGCTGCTACAGTAAGGTATGGTATGAAGCAGCAGTTTTTCCATTGCTGAGGGCTGAGGATTACTCGTTCCTTAGAGTGTTTTTAGGTTCTTATGGGGCTCAGGCGATGTGAATGGATGAAGAGGGACCGTGGTGACTTAGGCCGGTGTGGAAGGGAGGTTTAGGATTTGTTGGACCTGGGAAGGTGGTGAAATGCCATTTTTGTCAGGTGGGAAGTCGGAAAAGATTAGGGGGGCAGAGGGGGATGCATGCCAAAAGGTTAAATGCGATATTTTGAGGGGAGATGTAGTGGGTGGGGAATGGAGGGAGTGTGAGATTTTGTTGAGAGCACTTTTGTGGGCGACATCGAGGCCAGACATTTATAGGTGAGGGATTTATATCGAATATTGAGGGTTAGAGGAGACGGCCCGGTTGGGGGCTGTTCCCGTGTATGCATGGGGCGCATATGGAGTCTGTTCGTAAACTAAGGCTAGGGCCCAGGGTGCGGAGAGATCAAGTTTAAATTTTTAACGGGATTCTGCCTACTGGATAGTCCTCAGACAAACAGACGTGTGGTAGAGGAGGGTTGGTGTGGGTTATGTGATGAGTTGGAAAACAAGCCTATCAACGTGGTATACTCTTTGCGATTATTTGGGGAGTGTGAGGGAATGGCTGGGGAAAGTGGTCAGGAGGGATCAGGAGTAACAGGGTGTCAGTGTTTGAGAGCGCTGAGTCTTGATATAGGGGGGGGCGGGGGAGGAATGTGGCACTCGGGAGTAGCTTATATCCGTGGTGATTTCGTGTACAATATCGTGGGGAATGGAGGGGTGGATAACGGTGGAGACGAGGAACGAGTTTTAGCGGGGGGAAGTGGGATTTTTTTGTAGGACAATGAATAGGAATCGGGAAATTTATGGGATGAGATGGGAGGAGCTTTCACTGAGGGTTACAGGTCAATAAACTGTTGGGGAGTGCTAGAGTTGGTGTGGGGGGGGGGAAGTGTTAGATTGTTGTGTAAAGCATTAGATAAAAAAAGGGGGGGTACCAACGGGCTTGCCAAAACGAAAGATGTTGGTTTGGTGTGCATGTGCGTGGGTGAGTGATTAAGTGCACAGAGAAAAGATTGTGTGTAATTGGGATGTGCTGGGAGTGCTGAGTTAATGCGTTCTTAGTAGTTATTAATATGTTAATTAATGACTTTGCTGAAGGCATCGTAGTAGTCGTATAAATGTAGAAGTCTGGGGAATGCTGCATGGGACAGCAATAAAGATAGGATTTGACTCCTATTGCCTAAAAACTAATTCAGTTTCTAATGTTATATATATACATATATATATATATACCCCCCCTATATATTATATATATATATATATATATATATATATATATATAATATATATATATCTATACATATGTACTATATAAATAATTATTTAGGACAGCTGTGGCATTTTCATATGTTCCTCTAGAGTTATTGTTTTCAATTTAATATGTTCTTAAGTTTAATTTGGTATGGTTAGTTTTATAGTTAAATAAACAACGGTGAAATGCTGTACATTTTGGTGAGCTGGGGTAAAGAGGGGGGGGGGTTATAACTGCTTGCATTTTTGCGGCATGTAATTATTGTGTGTGGATATTGAAATTAGCAGTCGGGAAGGAGTAAGAGGATTCTTTATTTTGTATTACTTGAATAGTTATATTGTAGTAATGAATTATGTATATGGCAGTATTCACCTATCAGCTGCATGACATATTACTGCATATTGCAGTGTATAGAAATTGATGAATTTATATTGTCTGTCGAGGCTCTCATACTGTATGCTTTTGTTAATGTATTGTATGTTATAAATAAAATATAAAAAAAAAATATAATGCAGATCAAGCCACTTGGACATGGAAGTCTTGAGCTCTAGATTTTTTTCACTCTCGTGCGTCCTCACCAATAATGCATTGTAGCAAGACATCAACAGATAAGAGGACAGAGCTGTATGACCCTTATAGGTTTAGCGCTTAGTTATAATAATAGTAACATAGGAGAAATTCTCTGAGGCTAGGAAGAAGCTATCATTGAAACCTTCTGTCTTGCTTCAGAGAATTTCCCCTCTTATATGTTGCTGTCTTGCAACATTTCATAGCTCCTGACGACGCACGAGGGTGCGAAAGATCTAGAACCAAAGATTATGATCCCAAAGTGGCTTGTTCTTCATTGTTAAGATAGCGTTTACGGTTGCCACTGCATTCATTGTTAAGGTAAGAAAAAAATCATCACAGTTTCTCGTGGGAACGTCTTCAGTACTAATGGCCTGATGCAAATAAAACTTGAAAGTTCACGTTAAAACGTGTGTGTGGTGTGGTGTGTGGTCGTGTGTGTGTGTGTGTGAGTGGAAGGGAGGGAGGGGAAATTTGTCTTATTAAAATAAGGTTAAGGAAAGCTGTATCATTGGGTAACTGCATATCGGGAGATTTACTCCTTGTGATCGGCATCAAACTGTCACCACTCGTTGGTTCACTGAAACACAATGTTCGCCTCTTGTTGCGTAGCAAACGTCCGATTTCATAATTTTATTGAATTAAAAAGTGAAGTTTATTTATATTTAAATAACTAAAATGGCATTCTTCTTATCAGCCAAAAAAAATATAATGAATCATTATATATAAAATGATGATAATCCTTCAAATTTTATTAATAAGTGTTAATTTGAATATTCCTGAAACTGCCATTTCTGATAGTCCGCAGTCTTTCTCCGTGATGGGTTTTATTAACACATGTTTGATGCTCACTTTGAGTTCGTGATCATTTCAATTTACCAGTTTTATTATTCCTAATTTCAGGTAATAAAGATGTTTCTGACGGGAAGTAGTTTTTGTATTATTGATTTGGGCACTGTTAACTACCAACTGGGAATTTTTCTTAAAGCAGTTTTATGGAAAAAATCTTTGAATTATGAAAGTACAGTTTTAAATGAGTGTAGAGAAAGAATTTTTATTTAAATTATAAAACGTAAAGAAAAACCCGCGAAGAAGTTTTTTTTTTTTAGTTTATTTGTGTTGTATCAAGGATAGGGACTTGTTTGTTTTCAGAACATCAATCGACAAAACTTTTTCTGTTAAAGCCTTATATTACCACCCCCCCCCCCCCCCCCCCCCCCCCCCCGATAACGTATTGGGCGGAGCATACACTTTCATTATGATGTAATGTATATAGAGGAGAGTGTTGGGAATATTTGCTGGTGTTGGTGGGACCTGTCAACAATATACAAAGAACATTTACAGATAATTGTATTGCTTTCCCTTGATGCTGGTGAGTGGTCTCTTGATCTTGATGGGACCAATTCTTCTCAAGTGAATCGACTCTGAATGGTGTCTCATTTCACCAGTTGCTTATAATCTCAATTAGTTTAGCGCTATTGGCTGACTCCTAGATGGAAACACAACTTATCTTCAGGTTGTTGTAGGGGCAAGTGATGGTGTTTCACTGTGTAACTGAATATTGTTATTTAGATGTCTGACCTTGGTTAAACTTAGTGCTGATGTATTGACCTCGAAGAAAACGTCCCAAGATTGTAGGTGTATAAGGTTTTAAGTGCCAGTTTTATTAATAAGTTG
>NW_026491991.1:0-22550 GCF_026875155.1 Cherax quadricarinatus
TTTAGGTAGATTTGGGTTTGAGTTGGTTTAATCTACAAATTTTGTATGTATGTTCACTAAGTGAACCGTGGTAGAAAGAGTGTTGAATGTTCTGTCATTACATGTACCATTTCATGGTATGTTTATATTGCATCTTGTAATAGAATTTTAAATAAAATAAAAAAAAAAAAAAAATTCAAGTTACAGAAACGTTGGGCTGTTATTGTATGTATAATGTTATGTCTTTTATTTGCGGGTTTTTCCTGCTCAATTTTTTTTTGTGGTATGTTTTATTGCACTGTTTATTGTAGGCTTGGTTTGCCTACTGTTTAAGCTAATGTAATGTATAATTATATCTTTTGTATGCTGTATTATAATTTCTGTGTACTTTGTGCAAGGGGTTTTATTGTACAGAGCTGTGGGGGGTTTTTGTGTATGCACAGGCATAAATTGTGAGGTTTTGGTTTTGTTAATGTTATTTTCTGTGCAGGAGCTATCTTTTTTTTTTTTTTTTTTTTTTTTTTTTTTTTTTTTTCATTCTGTTAGGTGTTTACTGCTCATTGTTTAGGCCCTCTTCAAGGGGGGCTCCTTGGCGTGGTGAAGAGGCTCTTGGTCTGAGGAATTAGACCTATCGGTCTTCTTCCTCAGACCGAACCTAATTACCCCCAAATCTCCCCTCCCCTATCCCATCCTCCCCTTTTTCCTTTCCTCCTCCTCCTCCCCACTCCTCCCTTTTGCCCTTCCTCTTTTTGTCCTTTGGGATTTCTCCCACAGGCGCGCTAGTTCCTAGGTAGGAGAAAGGATACCAGGGTCCATCCCATTCCGTTGAGGTTCTTAGCGGTGGCGTAGTTTACCGTGGAATCTGGATCGCCTGGGGATGTCCCGATCCCTCTCCGGTATCCCGGAGTAGCTTTGGGTGTCTTTTGGGCGAACGAGTGATCTTGGAAGCCACCTTTGGATTCCGGGGGTGGTGGGGGAAAGGGGGTATGCTTTGTGGCGGATATCCGGCCCCCCTTCTTTTGTCCACCGAGGTAGCTCGGCCCGATGTGAGGTTGCTATCCCGGATTGTTAGTTTACTAGCATGATGGGTAGGGTATGGCACGGGTTCCATGCTGTTTTGCGCTACTTGCGGTGCTGAGGTCCTCTTGGGGCGGAGGGAGATTTCTGGCCCTTTCATTCCTCCTAGGACCTATCCCTCCCCGGTCCCCCTTTTTTTTCTTTTTTTTATTCTTATTTTCTTTTTCCTTTCTTTTTTTTTCTAAAAACGCAAAAGATAGAAGTAACCTAACCATGGCGCCCTAGTCATGAAACCTGGTACCCACCGCGGGCCCTTCTTGATTTACGCACCCCGTTCTGACCCCGCTCGTTCTTTGGACCAATCTTCAGACATCCTCATGCCTCTGTACCTATTGCCGGTGCAGGTTCCTCACCAGCTTCAGGTGGTACTGAGGCCTCGAACTGACTCCCTGCGATTTATGCAGACTTCGATCTACCTCTGGTCTATGCATTCCGGCCTCATCACTCTACGTGACGGACATTTTTCAAATCGCCGACCGTTCCACGTGGACCAAACTCTGGTCCACGCCTTAACGCAACGAGCATATACTGCTGATGGATTACTTCTCCACCTTCACTTCTCCAGTTCTTCTCTGGAACGATCGGACACGTCCTTCACTACCTTTCCACGCCTCAGTTTCAGACTGAACAGTGAGATAAATCTTCACTTTACGACCAACTTCCTCTACAGCCTATCTTTCTGACCATAGTTATTGGCAAGGCACTCCTACGCCATTGGTAATAAAGATATTTCTGTTCATGCTCTTAAGAGCCGGTACGAGCTTCATTAACGTGCTGAATGCTACCAGGCTCGTGAGCTCTCTGTCTTTCCCATATAGATACTGTTCCTGTAACCCTTGAAGAACATCATTCCCTCATTCTGTAGTAGTGGTAAGTTTATTCTGACCATACATAGTTCAACAAAATTTCCAGACATGTGGCACAGACCCATTATAGAAACTGCTGGAACTCCAAGATCTCCAAATCTCTAGGTAGACACTTACGTTCTTCCTGCCGTGGGCAGGGAGACTGATTACGCCTTGCTATGTGGCTCGTCTCTAACTTTTGACAGGACGAGAACTCAATCGCTCGTTTATATAGCAGGAAGCATCGGTTTACAAGTTCGATAGGATGATCCCTACACCACTACAGTGTTGTAGAAAAGTTGTGGCGATTTTGGCCCCATCCAGCGTAATATGGCAGATCTATAGCCGAATGCCAGTCTGTGGTGCCGATGACCTTTCTAATACATCATTGCATGCGATTTCCCTCTTGCTTAACTGTCTGAGTGCTCTCCCCTTCGTACTATCGACGCTTGTCAGGTCTATTTAAAACGAGCGGGGAAGAAATCCGTTACCTCTAAGATGACTGAAGGTTCTCCCTTTGGCCATTGGCGCAGTTTCTCATTCCGCCGTCCAAGGTGAGGACTCCCACGTGTTTCCTTTATTCCCGTGTTTCATAACGGCCCCCACAATGTATGGTATCAACTGATCTTACTACAGCCCAACTCTGTGGTTACCTACTCCCTATATCACTCCTGTATCTAATATTTTGCTGTCCTCGGACTATGACGGTCAACCTAATCAGTCAACGCCCTCAAGTTAATCTCGCTTCTTCGAGGTTCTCTCTTATCATGCCACAGTTATCGAACGAGACTAGGTACGCACCTTCTTCAATCGTCCCTCTACTTCTCAAATGTCAAAAATAATGGTCCCCGGTTAACATCCGTTCTTAACCATATTACCACCTCCTCATTTTACCACTCCCTGTCTCTTCCTAGTTCTTCCCCTCTCACTGGCTCAGGTTAAAGTGCCGAGTTCACCCTCCTCCTCGTAAATGTTCCTTCTCCCCTGTTCCCTCTCAAGTTTCTTCCTCTTCTAGCCACTCCCAGGTTCCGGGTCTCTTCTGTCCCCTGCCACCGGCTTCTCCCAGTTTCCTCCACCCTTTCGCACACCAACTACCTTTGGTTGGTCCATTACTGTTCCTATCTTTACTCATCATCCCCCTTACCATACCATTATTGGCTACCATACGGACATCATCTGAATTCCGAAACATTTGAAGCTTTCTATGAATATATTGCCAGTGACCAAAACCATCATATGGACACTGTCCACAACCTTCCGCTCTTTCTCTCTTCCTCGCTGCTCCATCTCGCGCCTAATCCTTTATTCACAGCGCACCGTTCCTTCGCTGGCTTGAAACATTTTTCCACTGCCCTCCGCAGGTGGACTTTTCTAACCCTTACTAGTCCATTGGACCCTTACATGCGGATTCAAGTCATCTTTATCATGCAATCACGGCCTTTTTACAGTGGAATATCGCGGCCTCAGGGGTTAATCGGGGTGTGCTTCAGATGTTTACTCTCCAGTTTGCCCTGTTGGTGGATTTGCTTACAGGAAACCAAAATTACACTCTGCTGTTATTTCTCAATCTCTGGCTTATAATTTATTGTATTCTTCAGATCCTTTTATGATGGGACCTTTAATGAAAGTGGCCATTTCTTCATCGCATGATATTTTCCGTACCATCTGCTATTTATTCTTACTTCGCGCATTACCACAGCAGCCGTTTCCACTTACATAGGTGGAATACGCTCTGTTCTTTATATCTCTCTCCTTTCCCGGCATTTTATATTCCGGTATTTTGCAATTCCTTGTTTCGTCATTACCGCCACCGATTATGTTACTGGTGATTTTAATGGCCCACCATTTGCCTCTGGGGGAGGGTATCACTGTGCGTTCCCTTTGGAATTCAGTTAGAGGCTTTTCTTGCCACAACCCCCTCCATGTTTAATTACAGGTACTCACACCCATTTGATCCCGGACTCTTACTCTCTCTTGCCTCGATCTCTCAGTTTGCTCTTCATCCGCCGCATTAGATTTACTTGGTCTGTTCTCCCGGTCTTACATGACAGTTGATCTTTTCCCATCATTTCTTACTTCCCTTCATATTCGCAGCCTCTTCGCACCCCACGCTGGAATTTTTTAATCGGGCAATTTGGTACTTTACTATCACATGACTGTTTTTTTAAAGAGGGTTCCTTCTTCGTCATCCATCGATGAGCTTTTAAACCTCTTCTCGTTCCCCTACGTTTTCACCGCAGCTTCTCATTCTATACCCCAAACTTCGGGAGGCATTATCAGAAATTGCGTTGCCTTGGGGTCTCCTGATTGTGATCGTGCTGTTCGTTGAAACGCGCTGATGGGGCAGGTACCGGTCCAATAGAACCACAGAGCGACTCCTTGATTTTATACTGAAGACGTGCGATCACGCTCGCCCGGGTCATCCGTGACGCTAAAACGCCACTTGCTGGCGTGATTATGTCTCCACCATCACCTCTGCTTCCTCTATGAGTGCAGTTCTGGATAAAAGTACGATAACTGAGTGGTAAATTTCTCCTGACCCGGCTCCTGTTCTGCGGGTTGCGGTGTTGATATAGCAAACCATAGATGGTGCAATGAAATTGGCAATCATCTGGTCCGTATTATTTCTCAGGGACTTCATCTATGCCCCATCATTTCTTTCCTCAAAGTAGGCAAGAGAAGTTCAGCACCCCTTGGACTTTTTCTATCAGAGTAGGATACAGTTTAATGTGCCGTTTACACTTCAAGAACTGGAGGCAACACTCTCACGTTTGTCGATCTTCGGCTTCGGGGCCCCGACGTCATTCATATTCGTTGCTACAACTTTTACATCAGTCAGCCCTTGCAGTCTATTACGCTTTACAATCTTATTTGGTCACATGGAGTTCTTTCCAAAGCTGTGGAAAATCCGCCATTGTTCTCCCTTTCCGCGCAAACCCAGGCATATACGGGACATGAAACCTCCCACTATCGTCCATTGGCTTTCTTGGGCCGTTTGCAAAGGAATGGATAGTCTAGTATAAATAGTCGTTTAGTGTTGTATTTGTAGAGACACTACAACAGTCTCTCACGTCGTCAATATTGGAGTTCGTAAGGGATACGTGCTTCTCCTTAGTTCCCTTTCTTGAGCTTGGATTAGTATGTTCGTTAATGCCTTTGCGAATAACCACTCAGTTTATTTGCAATTTTTTTGACCTTGAGAAGGCAATATGTCACAACTTGGTGGTATAATATTATTAGCCAAGCCCCAATCCTTAGGCTTCGAGGCAATCTTCATCCTTCCTTAAGAACTTTTTACTGCTGGGCATTTCCTGTGTTAGGGGTTATATGTGCTCTCCCCCGGACTTTGTCAAGATGAAGGTTTGTTCCCCCTGGGATGTTGTCTGAGCACAACACTTTTTCTCCTTGCTATTATGAATTTTTGCCTTTGTCTTCCATAATATATTTTGGTCATCACTCTATTGTTGATGACTTTCGCTAATGCTGTGCAACGGCGCTGACTGTCACATCATTACAGTTTTATCCAGCGTGCAGTCGGCCTTGTTTCCAATTGGGCCACCACACATGGGTTTAAATTGTTCCAGCACTAAAACCCACAAAATCACTGTTCACTAGACGCTCTGTTAAACTTCTGATCATCCTTTGTACCTCTATGGCCTCAAAGTTTATCCTCATAGTACGTACCGATACAGTCAAGTTTCTGGGCACCTCCTCTTTGATCGTAGAGTGATCCTGCAGAACGCTCATCTTTACATCTCTGAAGCTCAAACTTGTCACAGCGGCTGTACATTTCTTGATAAATCCCTTTGCTCATCATTTTCGTGGGGAGATGATCGCTCGAACCTCCTCCTTCACCTTACATTCTCACCCTTTTTTATCGAACTTGATTATGGTTGACCTGAGAGGCTATTCATGCTGTTATCTCTGCTACTCTCGCTAGCCTTAACCCGCATTTCATCACAAAGGATTTACGTTTATGCCTTGCGTGCGCTTTTCGCTTTCCCTCGGTCGCGAAAGCCTCTATGCTGAAGCGAACGTTACATCCTTATAACGCCGATCCGCGTGATGCCTCATTTGCACTCTTGACGATACTATGTACGTCTCTGTATGATCTACGCAATCCTATCCATTTACTAGAGATGTGTCATGATATTTTGTAGAACATTACTTTAGATTTGTTCGCCCGCCACTGCTTACTCCGTCCTTCTTCTTCGCCTACTTCTTTTCCGCGCTCTGTTGTCTTATCTTTCAATGTACGCAACTTTCGATATGTACATGTAGCATCCTCATTTTGCCTTACCCCACGTGGGAGTTTCCAGCTGTTCGAGTTCATGTTCTTTCTACACCCTCCCTTGCTCGATAAGCGACCGCCAACTGTCTGACGGTCGCTCCCGCTACTCTTTTTCTTGACCACTTTTTCTCTCGTCTCTTGCCATTGCTGTTGGTAACACTGATGGCTCTATGATCTATCTGACTGGTGTTATGGATTTCGCAGCAGTGTTGACGCGAAGCTGATCTCGTAGATACAAAGGGCTAGTTTTACTATCTTCAGTTAGTATTTTTTCTGGCTGAAATCTATACTGCCACTCCTTACAGACGGTCACGTATTGCATTCCTCTTTGCCATGTGTTCTTCATTTGTGGTTGTTCAGAGAACTGACCCCTTAGTGGCTTTACTGGATAATACAAAAATTTGATACACCTTCACCCCTTGTCTCGTTATCAACTTTGGATACGTCCGGCGATTTTCTTATTTTTAGCTGAATAATAGCATATGAAGATATTGTTCTTTTTGTTGGGGAGTCCTGGTGCAGTGTTGAGCGTTACAGGGCAATGAACAGGCCGACACTGGTACTGCTCGGTTAGCAGCTATAATGACTCCCTAACCAGTTTCTTATAGTAGGTATTCCTTGTCACGGAACTAGTTTTGGCGGTAATATCTTCCGCACTTCGCACACGTGTGGCAACTAAAACGTTGGTCTTCGACTATGTCAGCAACCATTCTTCAGTCTAGATCAATTAACCGAGTATAGGTTACTGGCCGTCGTCTTATTCCCCAGATTGTCGATGGTGCGGAGTACTACGCTCTCTACCGGTCTTTCGCATTGGCCATACTCGTTCTTACTCATGGATATTCTCCTTGGAGATGGCGTCTTGCTCCTCTCTGTGTGTATTGACCTAGCTGCCATTATCGTCAGCCAACATTGGTTGGACTGCCCTCTTTATAACGAGCACGCAGAATTGACCCTCTGTCGTCGTCTTCGCCACGCTTGTCGCTCTTCTTTTACCTTCAATTATCGCTGTTGGTCCCTCCTTTCATCCGGACTCTCTCTATTGGCTTTTGTCAACGAACTGACGTATTCACGCAGAAAATTATGTTACTTTGCATAGCCCTTTCTTCTTGCTATCTCTTGCTACCCTAGTACCACCCGTTTAATATTATCCCCTGCTCCCCGCTGTTTTCTGTAACTGCTGATCCATCCAACCTCTTCCTTTCTGCTCCCATCTCCATCTTCCCTTTGCTTCCTTCCCTACCCTGCAGCGCTGTATAGCACTGGTGGCGTAGCGCGCT
Organism: Cherax quadricarinatus; assembly: GCF_026875155.1. Classification (NCBI taxonomy): domain Eukaryota; kingdom Metazoa; phylum Arthropoda; class Malacostraca; order Decapoda; family Parastacidae; genus Cherax; species Cherax quadricarinatus. The sequence continues at coordinate 7,473 of NW_026491991.1, forward strand.
TCTTTTTGGATTATCATATTATTAATGAGTGTTGCCGAATGACCAATTCTATATAACGTCTTTTGCAATCGGATTGTCTCCCTCTTGCCTTACTGTTCAATGAGGCTCACCTTCGTACAGCTCTCGCGTTGTGCAGGTCTATTACAAACGAGCGGGAATTTCCGTCTACCTCAAAGAGAGCGGTAGGTCTCTTTATGCCATGGAAGTTTCTATTCAGTCCGTGCCTCCAAGGGGGAACTCCCTACGTGTTTCTTATGTTCCCGTGTTTCTAAAAACGTTTAACCCCTCCCCACTTCTAGTTTCCCATCTTGCTACACACACTCTGTCGGTTACTCTCCCATAAGTGCACTCCTGTATCTAATGTCCGCGTTTGGGTGGGGGGGGGTCCTGCGGCTCAGACGTCCCGCTTACTTACTACGCCTCCGTCTCTCTCGCCTTCTTCGAGTTCTCTCTCCAAGACCTCGCAGTTATCGCGACGAGACCTGTTAAGAACGACTACTTCCCAGTATCGTCCTACAACTTCTTCAAAAGTCAAAAAAAGGTCCACAGTGAAACACTTCGCATCTCTGACGCATACGTTCCAACTCTCCTCTTTTTACCGCTCCCTGTCTCTCTGTCACTTGGCTGTTCTTCCCCTCTCACGTGCTCTGTTACAAGATGACAAAAGAGGTTCTCACCCTCCTCCTTGTAAGTATGTAACTTCCTCTCCATGTTCCCTCCCAGTTCTTCCTCTTCTGCCACCTCCCAGGTTCAGGCAAAGCTTCTGATGCCCCTGCCAACGCGTCTCCTTGTTCCTCCACCCTTTACGAATCCCCTACCTTGGTTACGATCTCAAGACTAGTTCCATTCTTTTTACTCATCCTCCCCCCCTTGTTAACCTATTCTCAATATTGTCTCTCATTACGACATGCTCTTGTAATCCGTAACCACTTGAAGCAGTCTCTGAATATAGATGCACGAGACCAAACATTCAGAACTGCGTCCATGATCCACTTCCGTCTTTCTCTATCCTCTGCTCCATATGCGCGAACTCCTTTCCGCCCTTCACAGCCGCACCGTTCCTTCATGCATGCTTGAACAGTCTTTTCAACTGCCTCGCATGTAGACAGTTTTCTTACACCTTTAGTCCATAGGATCCCTTACCATGCGGATTTCAAGTTTCTTATCAGTGACAATCATGGCCTTATTTACAGTTGGGAATTATACGCGGCCTCAGGGGTAATCGGGCGTGAGTTTTCTGATGTTTCTCTCCGCAGGTTTGGCCCCTGTTGGTTAGTTTGATCTCCTACAGCCGAACAATAAAGTTAATACTCTGACTGTTATTTCTCACATACTAGGGCTATTAATTTATTGTTTCTTCAGTTCATTTTTTTCTGTTGAGGACCTTTAATTGAAAGTGCCCTTATTCTCCGCACTGATATTCCGTACCATCAGCTATTTGTTTCATACTCGTGCATGCCACAGCAGCCCGTTTCCACTTGCCTAGGTGGATTTGCTCCTGTTCGCTTTATATGCCTCTCTCCTTGCTCGGGCATTAAGATCTAGAGTTCCGGATTTTGCCTTCTTGTTTCGTAATTACTGCCACAGGATTCTGTTACTTGAGTGATTTTATGCCACTCATTATCCTCTGGGGGGGGTCTCATCTGGTGATTCCCGCGTGGAATTCAGTTAGAGGCTTTTCTGGCCAACCACCCCTCCATGTTTTAAATACAGGTACTCACACCCCATTTTGATCCTCGTACTCATACTCTCTCTTGCATCGATCTCTCAGTTTGCTCTTCCTCCGCAGCAATTTGACGGCCCTTGGTATGTTCTCCCGGACTTTCACTGACAGTGATCATTTCCAATTACATTTTCTTCTTCCCCTTCATATTCGCCTCCTCTTCGCACCCCACGCTGGGCAATTTTTAATCGGGCAAATTGGACATTTTCTATCACACTAACTGTTTTTAAAGAGGTTCCTTCTTCGTCCTCCATCGATGAGCTTTTACACTCTTCTCGTTCCTCAGTTTTTCACGCTGCACTTCTCATTCTATTATCCCCAAACTCGTGCGGGCAGGCATTCTCAGAAAGGCGTGCCTTGTGGTCTTCTGCTTGTGCTCCGTGCAAGTTACGTTGAAACGCGCTCGTGCATGGGCAGTACCGGTACAATCGAACCACAGACGACTCCTTGATTTTAAACCAGAAGCAGTAGCGATCGCCTCGCGTGTCATCAGTGACGTAAACGCACTTGTCTGGCGGAGATATGTCTTCCACACTTCACCTCTGTTACCTATATGAGTGCTAGCTGGAAAAAAGTTACGTAAACTGAGTGGTATATATTCTCCTGACACGGCTAGCCTGTTCTCGGGGTTCCGACAATGTGTGTTGTTAGGCTCAAACCCACTTTGATGTTGCCTCTAATGATATTGGCAATCATCTGGTCACGTAATTTTCTCAGGGAAATTCCTATCTATTGACCCCCCTTCATTTTTCTTCTTCCTTCAAAGTCTGCCCAGAAAGTTAGCTACATTGGACCCTATTCTTCTCTGCAGAGAAGAACAGTTATAATGTTGCCTTTTAACTTCGCAAGGAAAACTGGACAGTCAACACTCTCGCAGCTTGTGCTCGTTCTTCGGCAGCTGGGTTGATGGGCCCGAACGACATTATCAAATTCATTTGACTACAAACATTTACTATCTCAGTCGCCCTTGCATTCCTATGTACGCCTTTAACAATCTTGTCTTTGGTCAATCAGGAGTTCTTACACAGCTGTGGAAATCCGCGCATTGGTTCTCCCTTCGCAAACCAGCACTACGGGGAACATGAAACCTCCACTATCGTCCATTGCTCTTACAGTGCAGTTTGCAAAGTAACTGGAAAGGCCTAGTAATGAAGTCGTTTAGTGTGGTATTTAGAAGAAAATCAATAACTGTCTCTCCACTCTTCAATAGGTCTTTCGTAAGGTGTCGTTCTACCATAGAACACTTATACGCTGGGATACGTTTGTTCGTATATGCCTTTGCGAATAATCCACTTCAGTTTTTGCCGTTATTTTTTTTTTTTTGACCTTTGAGAAGATGGCATATGAAAAAAAAACGTGGGATGGTTTAATATTTTTGCCCAAGACCCAATCCTTTTATGGCCTTAGAGGGCAATTCTACCATTCCTCCTTAAGAACTTTTTAACTGACAAGGCATTTCAGTCGTTCGGGTGTAATAATGTGCTACTCCCGGACTTTATCCAAGCTGAAGGTGTCCCCAGGGATGCTGTGTTATGTAGCCAAACTTCTCTTGCGCATTAATGATGTGGGTCCCTCTTGGTCTTCCTATCAATATCTTTGGTCTAATACATCAATGTGTTGACTTTGCTATTGCCTGTGCAGGCGCGGTCTGTCTAGCTGCCTTACTGTTATATCACTAATCGCATGCAGTAGACCGTTGTGTTTCCTATTTGGGCCAGCCACACAATGGGTTTAAATTTTCGCAGCACTAAAACCACCCGCAAATCCTTTCACTAAGACGCTTGTCATCTCCGTTCATCCTTTGTACATTATGGCTCCCGTATCCAATGAACGTTGATTAAGGCAAGTTTCTAGGGAGCCTCTCTTTGATCGGAGGTTATCCTGGAAACCTCAAATCACCTCTTGAAGCAACTTGTCTTCAGTCTTCGACGAATGAATACCTTCTTAAAACCCGTTGCTTCATCTTCGTGGGGAAGCTGATAGTCGAACTCTCTTCGCCGCTCTCACTGCGTCCACCCTTATTTTTTCGAAATTGATTATGGAGAACCTGGATCTTGATTAAGCTGGGCGATCTACCGCGCTACTCTACTCTTTAGCACTTAACCCTATTCTTTACCAAAGGATTACGTTTCTGGCCGTTGGTGCTTTCCGCTCTTTCCACTGTCGAGAGCCGCTATGCAGAAGCGACGTTCCATACTTATCACGATACGCGTGAGCCTATTGCCTGCGCTACTATGATACGCTCTCATGATTTTCCAGCATCTTCCATTGTATGAGAATGGTCACTGATTTTAGTATCACATTCTTTTATTGATTCGCCGCCGACCCGGCTTTATCTCCGTCCCTTCTCTCGTCGCATCTTCATTTTTGCTCTTTGTCTTGCTTCAAACTACCACCTTTCTATGTACATGTAGCATCTCTCTTTTCCCTAACACCACTCTGGGTAGTTCCAGCTGTTGTCGAGTCTGTTCTTTCTTCCCGTCCCTTTGCTCGAAAGCCCAACTGTATACGGTTCGCTTCCCGCTCTCTCGTTCTTTCTTTGACATCTTTCTCTCTTCGTTCTCATGCCATTGCTGTTGCTACACAGATGGTGTCTAAGTCTTTTGACAGCGCGGTAGGATTCGCAGAAGTGTTTCGGGACAGCGTCGGTCACAAGGCATTTTTAAGTATCTTCGGCTAGATTGTTACTAGTGATTTATATGCCATCCTTACGCACTATCCGTATTGACATCTATGCCTGTGTCATCATTTGTGGTTCTGGTCCTCAGTATGCCCTTTATGCTTTAAGGCTACTAACAATAATTTGATACACATCACCCCTTAGTTCCTAGTTGCCAACTCTTGGGCTTTGCTGGCAGCGCGTTACCAAGCATAAAGAATTGTTTTTTTGTTGGGTCCAACTGGTCATGTTTGGAACGTATCTGGGCAATGAACAGGCAACGGACTACTGCTGCCGCGCTGTAAGACTGTACATGACATTCCAGTTTCTTATAGAGGTATTCGATGACGGTACTATTTTGCTGCTAATATTTCCCACCTTCACTCACCCGTTGGCAACAACGTTGGTTTTACTATGCTTCGCGGCTACAAAAATTAGTCTATTATAAACCGAGTATAGGGTTAATGGCCGTCTTATCTATCCCAGTGTACTGAGGTTGGGAGAGACTACTTCATATCCCGTCTTGATTGGTCCATGTACTCGTCTTACTCATGGTTGATCTCATGGAGAGGCGTCTCTGAACCTCTCTGTGAGGAGTCTGCGCAAGCTCTCCATTATCTGTGTGAGCCAACTTCTGTGTGGGACTGCACAACTTTAACAAGCGAGCACGCAGAATTTACCTCGGTCGTCGTCGGTTTGCTCCGCTGCTCTCTTCTTTAATTCCTTCTTCGCTGTGGGACCACGCCTTTAATCCGGACCTCTCTCATTTGATTTTTGACAACGAAGGGCTGACTACTTCTTCACACAAATTCTGATACCTTCAGCCCTTTCTACTTCAATTCTCTTGCGTTCTCACCTTATGAACCCCGTGTTATAGTCCTATGCCCTGCTGTTTCTGTAACCGGCTGATCACTCCCCCCTCCCTTCTGTCAATCCAATTCCTTGCTTCCTTCCCTACCCTGCAGCAGCTGTATATGCCCTTGATGGCTTTTAGCGCGTCTTTTTGATTTTAATAAGTAATAATCATTAGTTTATGGCGGAGAAGTTTTTATGTAGGTGATGTGTCATGTGCTACTGTTTTTATTGTTGGCTGTAGTGTTGTGCCTTTTGTTTAAGATTATTGTATTATATACTTTATTTTTGTATGCTGAATCTATTATTTTGTTTTACGTCGGCAAGGGGTCTTAGTGTACAGGTGTTTTGGTGGGAGTTGGGTTTGACCACAATGGCATGGAATTGTGGTGGTTTTGGCTGTGTTAATGTAATTTTTTTGTGCAAGGAGCCATCTTGATCTTTTCATTCCGTTAGGTGATGGAACTATCCTTAGTAAGATATGAACAAAACGCATTCTAGGCATATGTTATGGGGTTGATGGTTTAGGGCCATTGTATTTGCAAATGGCGCTAATTCATGTCGTTATTGAATTATTCTTATATGTTGTGCTGTATTTAATTAATATATATAAAAAAAAAAAGAAAAAAAATAATTCCTCTATCAAAGTGGTATCTGTAAACATCCGCAAAAAAAGTTATTTCGTGACAAGTGGGACAACCCTTGACGTAGGGACCCCGGTCTATTTCATGAATTTGTTCTCTCTAACCTTCCAGTTACGCTTTGTCACCCACAAGGTGCAATCTTGATACATTAATTTTGGATCCCATGATTGTAATTTCTCTCCAAATCCCCTGCAATATCTCCTAATCTTTCCCAATAAACGATTCCCTGTTTTACCACTATCATATGCCGCCCTCCCAATTATAGCCAACGACCCCTCCTCCCACGCGACTCCAGTTTTACCTCTTTCATTCTATTAAGTAAAGTTCTTATCAAACCATGCCCGTCATAACATAGACCTTCACGGCACCCAATATTGTCCTTCTTAGATCATTAACTGTTACCTCTCAGACACCTTTTTTATTCTGTTAGCGCTAATAACTTCTTGCAATATCTTTATAGATCAACCACACATTAACGAAATAGCACAATGATAGGTCTTTAACTCGTTAATGGCTCTCCGTTTAGCAATAGACGACCCAGCCATCAGATGCTGTGCCCTAAAACCGATCCCGCTCTTAAGGGTATTGAATTATCTTACCAAAATATCTTTTAATAACGCTCTATTTTGGAGTTATAGTCACTGGCAAACCCATCAATTCTAGGTGCCTCTACCTAATTGCACACGGATAAAGCTTCCCCATTGTCTCTCACTCCGTTATCGGCCTTCCAAAACGAATCGATAATGCTCTGTCACTCACACTGCACAATCTTCCTATTGACTGTAATGCTATTTTCGCTTTTTCACACTTTGCGTTTTTCAAACTTTAACCCATGCATCAAGATACCCACTCATACCCTCAGTCGCGTCAACACCTTGGTCCAACTTTATCCCTTGCCATACCTACCTGAACATTCAACCCCATTACTATTGCCTTGCGACGTGTGTGTTGACTCGCAACACACACGCCGACGGGCCCGGATCTCCCCACTCAAAACACCTCCTCAATCCCGCCCTTAAGCCTATCCCATCATTCCTCTATTTTGTAAATTCCGGATATTTTCCTTCAACTTAAATTTCATAAACAGGTAAATTAGCATTAAATTTGTTGCAATACAGTCACGCAACTGCCACTCTAAAATATTTTTGAATACGTTATTGTAACTGATTATATCTCGTCCTCGATTATATAAAATTCTTAATACGTTTTTTAGCTATTGTTTCCCACAATTAACATGGCAACATCACCTGGTGATTCTACACTAAACAATCCCACATATGTCCAAAAGCAAAAGACTATCCTTTACTTTTAATTAAATTTGACATTCAATTTCAAATGATGGCCCTCGAGGACACACCCTCAGTTATCAACATCTTTTACACTCCTCTTTGATCCGAAAAAAAAACCAATCTATCACATTCACCCTCGAACAGTAACCTATCAAGGCACGTACCATTGACGGTCAACCTCGGCCGATTTATCCTCGTTTAATGAAGGTATGCTTCTACCATCCCTCCCCCCACACACATCCTTTAACCCACACCCGGTCAATATATCCCCCAATATACCCAAACTAAACAACCCCGCACCTCTGGGCTCCACATCTTTACGACGTATCACGGCACATTCCAATCTCCCGGCCTATTATTGCACATTCGGTAAACCTCGTAAAAAAATAGACCAGCACGTCCGAACAAAATTTAGTTTTAATAATCACGTCACCGCAGCCGGACCATTATTACACATACTAAACTATTTGGACCCCTACCCTAAGTTCCCTCCAACTCTAATTTCACTTTTAGATTCGCTGCCTGACCCACGGTGGAGTGCGGTTGTGCCCAGCTCCCCTCTGCTGTTTTCAGGCGAAGCGCCTCGTTTCGTCATCAACCTTTGAGTAGTGAGGACGATGCGCCTGCTGCTGCCCCCTAGGCGTTGATTAGTGGCAGTTATATTTTCACAGGCATCGGCGCAGGCAAGCGGAGATTGAATAAACAACAAGTCTGTGTTGAGTGTTATCCGTGGGGCTGTGGACAGGGAACTTCATTTGGACCTGTTAACTCCTGCAATCATACGAGATTCATATGGTTGTGCTGACGAGGAGATATTTGGAGTAGCGTCTGGATGGCACGACGAGGATCTTTGTTCCCCCAAGTTTAATTGGCAAGAGTTGCATGAAGGCGGTGGTAGACATGTACCAGGAGGTACTTGGACAGTTAACTCCGCTGTGGACAGTGCGACTTCACGAAGTTTCTCGCCATTAATTGGGTTAAGATTAGAAATGTGCCATTCGAGGCGGATGATTCTGTCATCCGTTCTTGCGATGGGCCAATATGTACAGATAACATATGGCACTGTTGGGAAGTGGGCCACTGGGCCATAAGCAGGGGTATGGGTTATGCAGGGTTCCATGCTGTCTGCGCTAATGCGGTGCTGAGGTCCTCTTGGGTGCGGAGGGAGATTTATGGCCCTTTCATTCCTCCTAGGACCTATCCTCCCCGGTCCCCCCTTTTTTTTCTTTTTTTTATTCTTATTTTCTTTTCTTCTTTCTTTTTTTTTCTTTAAAGAACAAAAGAAAGAAGTAACATATCCATGGCTGCCATAGTCCATGAACCGGTACCCCGGGCAACTTCTTATGAGACCGCTACCCCGTTATGAACACAGCCTCGTACTTTGGTCCACTCTTCAGACATTTCATCATGCCTCTGTACCTATTGCCGGTGCTGTTTCCTCACCCGACTTCAGGTACTGAGGCCTCGATCTGACTCTTTCGATTTATTAGGACCTTCGCTCTCCTTGATATGCTTCAGCCTCTACCTCTTTGGTGGCGGCAATTTTCATTCGCCGACCCGTTCCACGTGGGACCAAACTCCTGGTCCCTCGCCTAACGTCAACGAAAATTACCTGCTGATGATACTTCTCCACCTTCTCCGTTCTATCAGAAACGATTGACACGTTCTTCACTAACCTTTCACGACTCAGTTTCAGACTGAACAGTGGACTAAATTCTTCACTTTACCGAACAACTTCCTCTACTGCCTATCTTTCTGTCCATTGTTTGGCAAGGCAACTCCTACGCCATGTTGGCTTAGATATTCCCTTTTCATCTCTTAAGAGCGGACGCGGCATCATTTACCGTACAGAATGCTACCAGGCTCTGGATGCTCTCTCGTCTTTTCCCATATCGATTGTTCCTGTCACTCTTGAAAAACATTCATTCCCTCAATTCTGTAGTGGTACAGTCATTCTGCCCCATACCATTAGTTCAACAAATTTTCCAGACAGTGGCACCGGGGAATTCAGAACCTGCTGGAACTCTAAGATCCTCCTATCCTCAAGGTTGAGATTTTTACTTCTTCCTGCCCGTGGGCGGAGACGATATCCCTAGCAATGTGGCTCGTTTAACTTTTGACAGCGAGAACTCCATCCTCAGTTTATATAGCAGGACATCGGTTAACAAGTTCGAAAGGTGATCCCTACACCATCAACAGTGTAGAATTTGCTGCGATTTGGCCATCCAAGCGAAAATATTGCAGATCTATCGCGATGCCCAGTCTGTGGTGCCGCCCATTTCAGGGGGGCTCCTTGGCAGTGGTGATGAGGACTCTTGGGTATGAGGAATTAGACCTATCGCGTCTTCTTCCTCAGACCGAACCTAATTACCCCCAATCTCCTCCCCTATCCATACTCCCCTTTCCTCCCCTTTTTCCTTTCCTCCTCCTCCTCCCACTCCTCCCTTTGCCTTCCTCTTTTTGTTCCTTTGGGATTTCTCCACAGGCGCGTCTAGTTTCCTAGGTAGGGAAGGGAAACCGGGGGGTCCATCCCAATTCCGTTGAGGTTTCTTGGCGGTGGCGTAGTTTGCCGGTGGGAATCTGGATTGCAAGGGATTAGATGTCCGATTCCCTCTCGGTATCCCGGAGTAGCTTGGGTGTCTTTTGGGGAGGTGTATCTTGGAAGCCCACCTTTCGGTTCCGGTGGGTGGTGGCTGACGGAGGTATGGATTTGTGGCAGATATCCGGCCGCCCTCTATTTTGTCCACAGAGGTAGCTCTGCAGATGTGAGGTTGCACTCCCAGTTTGCTGGTTTACTTGGCATGTATGGGTATAGGGTATGGGCAAGGGGGTTCCATGCTGCATCTGACGTACTAGCGGGTGTCGAGTCTCTTGGGCGCGGAGGAGATTCTGGCCCTTTCATTCCGCCTAGGAACATCCCTCCCCGGTCCCCCCTTTTTTTGTTTTTTTTATTTTTATTTTCTTTTTCCTTTCTTTTTTTTTCTAAAAACGCAAAAGATAGAAGTAACCTAACCATGGCGCCCTAGTCATGAAACCTGGTACCCACCGCGGGCCCTTCTTGATTTACGCACCCCGTTCTGACCCCGCTCGTTCTTTGGACCAATCTTCAGACATCCTCATGCCTCTGTACCTATTGCCGGTGCAGGTTCCTCACCAGCTTCAGGTGGTACTGAGGCCTCGAACTGACTCCCTGCGATTTATGCAGACTTCGATCTACCTCTGGTCTATGCATTCCGGCCTCATCACTCTACGTGACGGACATTTTTCAAATCGCCGACCGTTCCACGTGGACCAAACTCTGGTCCACGCCTTAACGCAACGAGCATATACTGCTGATGGATTACTTCTCCACCTTCACTTCTCCAGTTCTTCTCTGGAACGATCGGACACGTCCTTCACTACCTTTCCACGCCTCAGTTTCAGACTGAACAGTGAGATAAATCTTCACTTTACGACCAACTTCCTCTACAGCCTATCTTTCTGACCATAGTTATTGGCAAGGCACTCCTACGCCATTGGTAATAAAGATATTTCTGTTCATGCTCTTAAGAGCCGGTACGAGCTTCATTAACGTGCTGAATGCTACCAGGCTCGTGAGCTCTCTGTCTTTCCCATATAGATACTGTTCCTGTAACCCTTGAAGAACATCATTCCCTCATTCTGTAGTAGTGGTAAGTTTATTCTGACCATACATAGTTCAACAAAATTTCCAGACATGTGGCACAGACCCATTATAGAAACTGCTGGAACTCCAAGATCTCCAAATCTCTAGGTAGACACTTACGTTCTTCCTGCCGTGGGCAGGGAGACTGATTACGCCTTGCTATGTGGCTCGTCTCTAACTTTTGACAGGACGAGAACTCAATCGCTCGTTTATATAGCAGGAAGCATCGGTTTACAAGTTCGATAGGATGATCCCTACACCACTACAGTGTTGTAGAAAAGTTGTGGCGATTTTGGCCCCATCCAGCGTAATATGGCAGATCTATAGCCGAATGCCAGTCTGTGGTGCCGATGACCTTTCTAATACATCATTGCATGCGATTTCCCTCTTGCTTAACTGTCTGAGTGCTCTCCCCTTCGTACTATCGACGCTTGTCAGGTCTATTTAAAACGAGCGGGGAAGAAATCCGTTACCTCTAAGATGACTGAAGGTTCTCCCTTTGGCCATTGGCGCAGTTTCTCATTCCGCCGTCCAAGGTGAGGACTCCCACGTGTTTCCTTTATTCCCGTGTTTCATAACGGCCCCCACAATGTATGGTATCAACTGATCTTACTACAGCCCAACTCTGTGGTTACCTACTCCCTATATCACTCCTGTATCTAATATTTTGCTGTCCTCGGACTATGACGGTCAACCTAATCAGTCAACGCCCTCAAGTTAATCTCGCTTCTTCGAGGTTCTCTCTTATCATGCCACAGTTATCGAACGAGACTAGGTACGCACCTTCTTCAATCGTCCCTCTACTTCTCAAATGTCAAAAATAATGGTCCCCGGTTAACATCCGTTCTTAACCATATTACCACCTCCTCATTTTACCACTCCCTGTCTCTTCCTAGTTCTTCCCCTCTCACTGGCTCAGGTTAAAGTGCCGAGTTCACCCTCCTCCTCGTAAATGTTCCTTCTCCCCTGTTCCCTCTCAAGTTTCTTCCTCTTCTAGCCACTCCCAGGTTCCGGGTCTCTTCTGTCCCCTGCCACCGGCTTCTCCCAGTTTCCTCCACCCTTTCGCACACCAACTACCTTTGGTTGGTCCATTACTGTTCCTATCTTTACTCATCATCCCCCTTACCATACCATTATTGGCTACCATACGGACATCATCTGAATTCCGAAACATTTGAAGCTTTCTATGAATATATTGCCAGTGACCAAAACCATCATATGGACACTGTCCACAACCTTCCGCTCTTTCTCTCTTCCTCGCTGCTCCATCTCGCGCCTAATCCTTTATTCACAGCGCACCGTTCCTTCGCTGGCTTGAAACATTTTTCCACTGCCCTCCGCAGGTGGACTTTTCTAACCCTTACTAGTCCATTGGACCCTTACATGCGGATTCAAGTCATCTTTATCATGCAATCACGGCCTTTTTACAGTGGAATATCGCGGCCTCAGGGGTTAATCGGGGTGTGCTTCAGATGTTTACTCTCCAGTTTGCCCTGTTGGTGGATTTGCTTACAGGAAACCAAAATTACACTCTGCTGTTATTTCTCAATCTCTGGCTTATAATTTATTGTATTCTTCAGATCCTTTTATGATGGGACCTTTAATGAAAGTGGCCATTTCTTCATCGCATGATATTTTCCGTACCATCTGCTATTTATTCTTACTTCGCGCATTACCACAGCAGCCGTTTCCACTTACATAGGTGGAATACGCTCTGTTCTTTATATCTCTCTCCTTTCCCGGCATTTTATATTCCGGTATTTTGCAATTCCTTGTTTCGTCATTACCGCCACCGATTATGTTACTGGTGATTTTAATGGCCCACCATTTGCCTCTGGGGGAGGGTATCACTGTGCGTTCCCTTTGGAATTCAGTTAGAGGCTTTTCTTGCCACAACCCCCTCCATGTTTAATTACAGGTACTCACACCCATTTGATCCCGGACTCTTACTCTCTCTTGCCTCGATCTCTCAGTTTGCTCTTCATCCGCCGCATTAGATTTACTTGGTCTGTTCTCCCGGTCTTACATGACAGTTGATCTTTTCCCATCATTTCTTACTTCCCTTCATATTCGCAGCCTCTTCGCACCCCACGCTGGAATTTTTTAATCGGGCAATTTGGTACTTTACTATCACATGACTGTTTTTTTAAAGAGGGTTCCTTCTTCGTCATCCATCGATGAGCTTTTAAACCTCTTCTCGTTCCCCTACGTTTTCACCGCAGCTTCTCATTCTATACCCCAAACTTCGGGAGGCATTATCAGAAATTGCGTTGCCTTGGGGTCTCCTGATTGTGATGGGAGGGGGGCGGGAGGGGAGGTGGACTTGTGAGAGTTACGTAAGGATATGCAACGGTGGTGGGGGGTAGGATTTAATAGTTGGTGAGGCCATGTTGAGGTTATTAATGATAGTGAGGGATCCGTCGTGTGTTAAATTGCGGGTCCTCGAAGGAGTGGAAGGTAGGTCAGTGGTGGCTGCTGTTGAAGGGGCATACCCTATGTATGCGTGGAACGAAATATGGACGCGTCTAAAACAATTATGTGTAAAACCAGGTGTTCGGGAGGTAATGTTTAGATTTTTACATGGGATTTTGCCGTCTGGGGTTGTCCTATTCAATAGGAGGATAAGGGAGGGAGGGGAATGTAGAGCGTGTGGAAGCATGGAGACAATTTTTCATGCGGTATATTTTTGTGACTGTATAGAAGTGGTGCGGGTCTGGTTAGGAAAGGTGTTTAAGTTAGTGGGTGGGGGAGGATTGCAGGTGTTGCGGGCTTTAAGTTTGGATATAGGTGGGGCGAGTAAGATCGTGGAGAATGCAGTGGCGTATTTGGTCACTGATTTTATATATACGTCATGGGTCATGAGGGAGGTGGGCGTGGATGAGAGGATAAAGGTGTTAGCTGCGACATTTTAAAGAACTAAGTGTCGTAATAGGGAAATTTATGGAGGGAGTTAGGAGAATGCTTTTACTGAGGGCTATCGGAGTTTTAGGTTGAGGGATTTATGGGATTTACGTGCAATGTAAGGGGTCACGGCGGGCTGGCTTCCCGATAAGGACAGTGTGAAAGGGTTTAGTGTGGAAGAGAATGAATATAGTACTGAGACATAAGTGCCTTTGACTGTATGATGAGCGGGTTGTGTGTTGTGAACGATACAAGTTCTTCAATTTAATTATTAATTATGTAATTGACAAAGGACGACAGACGTCGTAATGTGATGGAATATTATATATCTGAAACAAAATTATTGGTATGTGTGTAATGAAATGACAAAATGGGTGCACTGTGTGAATGCGAAATATATATATACACATGAAGTATTGCGTGTGGTAGGAAGGCATCAGTATTTATCGACGTGTGAAGGTCATGCACTGTTATGTTTTGTGCTAACAGACTTACATCTTAGTAGTGGTTTTAATGATATGGGTGAAATATTTTTAGAAAGCTTGACTTATCCTGTTTTCTTATTACATATTGTTTTTTCATGGGAGCTCTATAGAGCCCGTAGGTTTAGGTTACCATTGAAGTGATATATATTATAGGGTAATTGATGGATGACATAGATTAGGTTTTTGTAGTTTCACTGGTTGTGTTGTAAAGTGTATGTAACATATGTATATATTTATACCTTCCTGGAGAAGGTGATATGTTTGGGTGTTTAGTAGATATACGTTGTACATGAATCATGTAGAATTGAATTTTATATTATATCAATATATTGAGTTATACTGAACGTATCATGTTGTTCAATATGGAATAATGAAAGTATTTCATACAATATACAGTTACATATAAAGATTGTTACGTGTCAGGTGGATTGACACGTAAAAAGGAAGGGGGTAGTGTTTTCAGAATGTAAGGTGTACATTCCGTGGCAGGATGTACAATCAGGAATTAGATGTACTTGCCAAGGAGTCTTTAGGTTAGATTTAGTGTTCCAGACATAATGTCATTACTTCAAGGATTGGAGTGGTCATTGCTTACTGTACAGATTTGTGTATTTCAGATGTAATATGTTAATTGGAAAGTACATGTATTATGCAGAATTTTTCACCACTGTTTTCACTATGTAATTTGTCGTTTACTTTTATGTACTATGTATGTCTTTTTAAATAAAATATAAAAAAAAATTATCATCAGTGGTATTATCAATCACAAGTGGTTCTTTACATATACCAGCATGAAGGATATCATTCCCTACAACAAGTCCACTGACCTGATGGGAAATACGCCACTGGATATACCCAAAA
>NW_026492001.1:0-28111 GCF_026875155.1 Cherax quadricarinatus
CGAACAATGAAATAGACAAACCCCCAGAACAAAGAAAAATGGAAAAGGGAACCCCCCAAAAATAAAAAGACAGGGAAACCCGTCCAAACAATGAAATATTAAGGAAACCCGTCCAACAATGAAAAATGACAGGGGAAAACCCCCCGAAGAAGGGAAAATTAAAGGGAAAAACCCCTCCAAACAAAAAAATTTGAAGGAAAACCCCCCAGAAATGAAATATACGGGAACCCCCCCAGAAGAAAAAAAAGCATTGAAACCGTCAAAAACAATAAATTGAGAAGGAAACCCCTCAGAAAATGAAATTTGATTTGGGAAAACCCCCCCTAAAAATGAAAAAATGACAGGAAACCCCTTTCAGAACAATGCAATATGACAGGGAAACCGTCCAGAACAATGAAATATGGCAGGAAAACCTATCCAGAACAATGAATTATGAGAGGTAAACCCGTCCACAACAATGAAATATTAGAAGGAAACCCGTCCATGAACAGTGAAATATGAGAAGGAAACCCGTCCAGAATTATGAAATGTGACAGGGAAACCCGTCCATAACAATGTAAAATGACAGGGAAACCCGTCCAGAACAGTAAAATATGATAGGGAAACCCGTCCTTAGCAAAGATATTTAGAAGAAAACCGTCTTAAACAATGAAATATGACAGGGAAACCCGTCCAGACAATGAAAAATAAAATGACAGGGAAAACCGTCCAGAACAATGAAATATGATAGGGAAACCCGTCAAGAAGATGGAAATATGACAGGGGAAACCCCGTCCAGAACAGATGAAATATGAGGAAGGAAACTCGTCAAGAACAATTGAAATATGACAGGGTAACCCGTCCAGAAGATGAAAATTGACAGGGAAACCCGTCCAGAACAATGAGCTATGAGAAAGGGAAACATCGTCCAAGAACAATGAAATATGACAGGGAAACATCTTCCAGAACAATGAAATATGAACAGGGAAAACCCGTCCAGAACATGAAAATGTGACAGGGAGGGGTGGAAACCCGATCCAGAACAATGAAATATGACAGAAACCTGATTAAAAGAAAGAAATATGACAGGGAAACCATGCGATATGACAGGAAACCGTCATCTAGAAACAATGCCAATATGACAAGGAAACGTCAGGCAGTGAAATATGTCATGACAAACCCAAATAAAAAGAATGAAATTGACATGGAAACGCGATCCAGAACAATGAAATATTGAGAAGGAAAACCCCGTCCAGAACAATGAAATATTACAAGGAAACCCGTCCAGAACAATGAAATATGAGAAGGAAACCCGTCCAGAACAATGAAATATGAGAAAGAAACTATTCCAGAACAATGAAATATGAGAGGGAAACCCGTCCAGAACAATGAAATATGACAGGGAAACCCGTCCAGAACAATGAAATATTACAGGGGAAAGCCCATCCTGAATAATTTGATGTGACAGGGAAACCAGTCAAGAACAATGTAATATGACAGGGAAACCCGTCCAGAACAATGAAATATGAAAGGGAAACCCGTCGAGAACAATGAATCATGACACGGAAACCAGTCCATAATGAAATATGAGAAGGAAACCCGTCCAGAACAATGAAATATCTAGAAGCCGGGGAACCCGTCCAGAGCATGAAATTGAGAGGGAAACCCGTCATAACAATGAAATTTGATGAGAAGGAAACAGTCCAAAACAAAGAAATATGACAGAGAAACCCGTCCAGAGCAATGAAATATGACAGGGAAACCCGTCCAGAACAATGAAATGTGAGAGGGAAACCCGTCCAGAACAATGAAATATGACAGGGAAAATCTCGTCCAGAACAATGAAATATGACAGGGAAACCCGTCCAGGACAATGAAATATGACAGAGAAACCCGTCCAGAACAATGAAATATGAGAAGGAAACTCGTCAAGAACATGAAATATGACAGGGAAACCCGTCCAGAACAATGAAATATGACAGGGAAACCCGTCCAGAACAATGAAATATGACTGGGAAACCCGTATAAAAGAATGAAATATGACAGGGAAACCGTTCAGAACTGTGCAATATGACAGGGAAACCGTTCAGAACAATGAAATATGGCATGGAAACCATTCAGAACTATGCAATATGACAAGGAAACCGTTCAGAACAATGAAATATGAGAAGGAACCCCTTCCAGAACAATGAAATATGAGAAAGAAACTATTCCAGAACAATGAAATATGAGAGGGAAACCCGTCCAGAACAATGAAATATGACAGGGAAACCCGTCCAGAACAATGAAATATTACAGGGAAGCCCATCCTGAATAATTTGATGTGACAGGGAAACCAGTCAAGAACAATGTAATATGCCAGGAATCCGTCCAGAACAATGAAATATGAAAGGGAAACCCGTCGACAACAATGAATCATGACACGGAAACCAGTCCATAATGAAATATGAGAAGGAAACCCGTCCAGAACAATGAAATATTAGAAGGAAACCCGTCCAGAGCAATGAAATATGAGAGGGAAACCCGTCCATAACAATGAAATATGAGAAGGAAACCAGTCCAAAACAAAGAAATATGACAGAGAAACCCGTCCAGAGCAATGAAATATGACAGGGAAACCCGTCCAGAACAATGAAATGTGAGAGGGAAACCCGTCCAGAACAATGAAATATGACAGGGAATCTCGTCCAGAAATATGAAATATGACAGGGAAACCCGTCCAGGACAATGAAATATGACAGAGAAACCCGATCCAGAAACAATGAATATGAGAGGAAATCGTCAAGAACAATGAAAATATGACAGAGGGATAACCCGTCCAAACAATGGAAAATATGACTGGGAAAACCGTCCAGAACAACAAATATGACTGGGAAACCCGTATAAAAGAATGAAATATGACAGGGAAACCGTTCAGAACTGTGCAATATGACAGGGAAACCGTTCAGAACAATGAAATATGGCATGGAAACCATTCGAACTATCAATATGACAAGGAAACCGTTCAGAACAATGGAAAATATGACAGGGAAACCTGTCCAAAACAATGAAATATGACAGGAAAATCCGTACCATAAACAATGAAAAGTGTTCGCATCGCTATTGGGCCGTGTGGACGTGCTGGCAGTAGCTTCTGATTGAGTTGGCTTTTGCGCAGTGGACCTGTACTTGGCTCTTGTGAAGATCTGTTTGCGCGCTCTCTAGAATTGAAGCAGATGCCCTCCATCTGGAGCAACTTTAAAACAGCTTAAGGGAAGGAATTGGGGTTGGTCGAATATGGAAATTCGGCGACCTGACGAGGAAACAAAAAGTTTCGTAGTAGTCATCCTCGTTTTGAGTCCTAGGTCAAGAGGGAAACTGGTCAGTGGCTGCGACAGCAGGGAAAGAAGTTGACGATTCAGGAAGACGAATGGAAAGGTAAGAAACGATGAAGAAGAAAGGTCTGCGTGGCAAACTTTTGTGGAAACATCCAATACATCTAAGTGCTACCCGACGAATGTGAGTCGGACTACTGGGAACGTCACGACTGAACAGCACCAAGGAAGGTCGAGTATTGTTGTTGTTGGGGATAGCTAGTCTAGTAGGTATATGGATAGGGCGTTCTGCTTGAAGGACAGGAGTACGGAGACAGAGAATTGCTTTCCTGGAGACTGGCTGGGATGGAGGATATTGTTAGCGTATGGATGACATCATGAGAGGTAATACAACAATAAAAAAATAAAAAAAAAAAATAAAAAAAACCCGCCACATAAAGACAGAAGCTTACGACGACTTTCGGGTCCGAATTTGCCATTGACACAGTCACAATAACAGAGGAGGAGCAGGACGGCTTTATATAGGCAGGCAAGAGGTGGAGGTAGTAGTAGTGGTAGTAGTAGTAGTGGTAGTAGTACAAGAATTGCTATAATACCAACAGGGATGAAATGGACACAGCACAACACCCGGGCAAATAAAAATGTCCCCCCCCCCCCCACCGTAGACGTTTCGCCATCCAGCCAGCCACTGGATGGCGAAACGTCCCACAACAAATACACCAGGACGCCGCCCCCACATGTGTCTAATTTCATCAGTGATGTAGTAGAAGACAAAGAGGAGTAGTAGTGGGTAGTGGGAGGAAGAGGGGAAATAAGGAAGACGAGCCAGTCAAATACAAAGAAGGGGAGCACTGCAAGAGAGCTAGAAACCCACAGTGGGAGAGCAAAGCGCACCGAGGTGCGTGAAAGGGGAAGTGTGTGATATAAAATAAAGAAGGAACAGAAACACGAGACAGGAGAGAGAAAGACAACCCCTTTCCTCTCTCCTTTTCTCCTCTGGGTTGTCTTTCTCTCTCCTGTCTCGTGTTTCTGTTCCTTCTTTATTTTATTACACCACTTCCCCTTTCTCGCACCTCGGTGCGGCTTGCTCTCCCTCTGTGGCGTTTTCTAGCTCTCTTGCCAGTGCTCCCCATTCCTTTTGTATTTGATGGCTCGTCTTCCTTATTTCCCACTTTTACCACTACACTATAAACTCTTCTTCTTCTACTACATCTACTGATGAAATTAGACACATGTGCCGGCGTCTGGTTGTCTTTGTTGTGGGACGTTTCGCCTTCCAGTGGCTGGCTGGATGGCGAAAAACGTCTACGGTGGGGGATGCCCGGGTGTTGTGCATGTGGCATTTCATCCTGTCGGTATTATTATCAATTCTTGTACTACTACCACTTTCCTACTACCACTTACTACTACTCCACCTCTTCCTTGCCTATATATAGCCGTCCTCCTGCTCATCCTCTGTTAGTGTGATTTGCAATGGTCCAAGTCGGACCGAAACGTCGTCCGTAAAGCTTTGGTTCTTTTATGTGCGGGGTTAATTTGTGTATCGTTTTCCAGTCACGGTATTGTGCCTTTTTGTTATTTATGAGAGGTAATGGGAGGCAATCTATTATATGTCTCAGTGCTGGGATGGCAACGATGTTGAGAGTAGGAGTGAAGACATGATTAGCAGGTATAGGTTAGCCAATAGAATAATTAGGAGTAGGGTGCGGAAACCATCTCTTATGTGGGTATTTTGCCAGGAGGGGAGTTGGAAAGAAATGAATGGTTGTCAGGACAACTGGTGTCAATTGCTGGCTGGAAAAATACTGTAAGGAAAATGCGGTCAACATTCATTGACAACTGGGACCTCTCTATGGCAGAAACGACATGTATGCCAGGGTGTAGATGGGGTTCACTTAGATAGGTTCGTGGGGTGGGAGTTATGGCAACTGCAGTGGAGGGGAGCAGTTAGGACTTTAATTAGGATAGTTAGTGGTATCGGGGTTTTGGCAGGGTAAAACAGTGAAGTACCAGTGTAGTAATATACGCGAGTTTAGGGGAACTAGCATAATAAGAAAGAGGTTAGATATTGAAAGCCATGGGACCTGATTGATAAGGACAGTAATAGGTTTAGTAGAAAATTAGAATGAGCTGGAAGAGGTAAAGAGAAAGGAGAGTCTTTCAGTGTTATTATGCTAATTGCCGTAGTGCTAGGAATAAGATGGACGAGTTGGATTAGTTGCTGTGCAGGTAACATTGATGTATTGCCTTAACTGTGACGTGGTTTATTCAAAAGTCGGGGGACATGCCTGAGGAATGTCACATTCAGGGTTTTAAAATTGTTTCCAAGAAGAGATAGATGTATTGGAGAGGGTGGGGTTGAGCATTGTAGGTCCGAGATCGCTTGAACTGTTTGCATAAAAACGGGTATTAAGTCTGAAGTAAACAACATACAGAGTCTGTTTGGATAGAATTTTCAGAGGGGCATGAAAAACGATGTTAGGATTGATATACCGTCCCCCAAACTTAGATAGGGACCAAGGGAAACTACTATGGGAGGAATTGTTAAGGCCACAAGGCAACGATAATGTTGTAATTCTAGGAGACTTTAACTTTAGTCATGTTGATTGGAATTTCTTGATGGGAATTTTAGAATCATACGAACTTCTTAGAAGTATTTTGGATTGTTTTTTGAAGCAGTTTGATGACCAGAACCTACAGGGGAAATAACCTGCTTGACTGTAGTTTGACAAACAATGAAATCCCTTGTTAAATAATTTAGAAAATTTCAGAGGAACTGGTTTGCTAGCGACCACAAATCATATTACATGTAGCATGAATGGAAGTACGATAGTAGCGATAAACTCAGTAACAGTCCCAGATTTTCGCTTAGCTGATTACGATGGGCCTTAGAGAACATTATCAACTGTTTTGACTGGGATAACGAAGAGAGCTATCAATATGACAGTTTTTGAACAATATACAGGCTGTCAAAGAGCGTTTATCCCATATAAAGAAATTAGTTTCAAATACGAATGACCCAAAATGGATGAATAATAGGCTCAAATATCTATAGGGCATAAGAAAGGAATTTATAGGGTATCAAAAGAGGGTGAGGGGTCATCTTATGGAATCAGTATATTGACCATTAAGAGGGACATTAAAAGGGATAAGAAAAGCTAAAAGGGACTATGAAATTAAAGTTGCTAGGGATTATACAACTAACCCAAAAAAAAAATTTCCAGAGTCTATAGAACAAAAGTTAGAGATAAGATAGGTCCCTTTAAAATAACTATGGGCACCTTACTGACAAAGGAGGAATGAATGTGCTTGATTTAAATATAATTATTTTCTCTCAGTTTTTACACAGGAAGACATAAACATAATGCCAGTAATAATTTTTACAGTGGGATAGAAGAAGAATATTATGTAAATCACAGTCACTAGTGAGATGGTTGTGAAGCAGGATAGACAGACTGAAGCAAAATAAGTCGCGGGTACTGATGAGGTTTTTTCAAGAGTTCTTAAGGAATGCAAATGGAACTTGTGAACCCTTAACTAATATTTTTAATTTATCTCTTCAAACAGGTATAGGTTGATATTGGAAAATGGCTAAGTAAACCCATTTTTAAAAAAGGGGAAATCGTTACCGTCAAATTACCGCCCCAAAAACCCGACCCCAATTGTAGGCAAATTACTAGAGTCAAAATTTTAAACTTGGGTTATAAGAAGCCCTTCCCATAAGTTTCTTGATTAATGATACTCGAGATTCACAAGAGGGCCGGTCTTGTCTAACTAATTTTTTAACTTTCTTCAGTAAGCTTTTAGGCTGTTACCACAATAAAAAAATTTGATATTATTTACTTAAATTTTTATAAGGCTTTTGTAGGTTCCCACCATGGATGTTAAGAAAGGGGCAGTCATGGCTTTGGGGGAAAAAGTGCTCTCGGGGTCGAGTCCGGCTCACTGACAGGAAGCAAGGGGGTCCCAAAAAGGGGGTTTGAAGAAAGGTATAAATACGACAAATAAAGTTAAACAATGTGCAAAATCTGGATACAGGAGAGGGGGGTTTCCTCCAAACTTTTCCCAAAAAAAAATCTAGGACAAATTGGAAGACGTGAACTTAAAAACATAAAAAAATCGCCCTCGGCCGGGTTAGGTTCAAGCTTTTGGTGGAGGAGAGATCCCCTCCACCACATCTGTGAACACTAACTCCAAGGCGAGGGAGATTTCCCATTTTTGTATAAGTTCTGTTTCCAATGTCCTAGAATCTGTATTGTAAAGCCATGGGGCTAAAGCTATACAATAAAAGATATCAAATTTGACATGTGTCTTAAATTTTTAAATGGGGTTAAATCCCAGTGGGATCTGTAACAAGGGCGTTCCCCGGGGTCAGTCTTGGGGGCCCCTTGTTGTTTATAAATTATATCAATGTCTTGATGAGGGGAATTCTAGGATATAGCAAATTTGCCGATGAACAAAGATAGGTAGGGGTAATTTATTCAAAGTAGATGTTATGGAACTTTTACAGGGTTTAAAAAACTCTATTCTAGGTCAAAAAGTGGGAAGCGTTCAATGTAGATAAATGCAAGGGTTTTGAAGTTGGGGGTGCCCTAACCCAGTACTTATAAGTTAAATGATGAGAATTTCCAACAATTCGAAAAGGGCTTGGGGGGTTTTGGTGAGCAGGGAACTTTAAACCAAGACGAATGCCTAAGCGTACTAATAAGGCAAATAGATTACGGGATTTAATCAAAAAGTGAAGAAAAACAGAACCCCAAGGGGTCAAAACTGCACCCTTTATACTTCATTAGTAAGGGCCCTCACCTAATTAATGCGCTCATTTCGGGTCTCCGTATTACAAAAGGGGACAAAAATTTCGTTAGAAAACATTCACCCGGGGGATGACAAAAATTAAATTACAAGAAATTAAAAATTTCTTCCTTATCAAAAAAAAGGGAAACTCTTAAGTTACTTTCCCCTTTGTTAAAAACGAAAAATTTGGGGGGAAACCTGATCGAAGTGAAATGGAAGAAAAGGTTATTAAAAAAGGGGGGATTTTAAAAGGTCTTGGGATCTCTCCCCAAAAGAAAAACCCCGCAGAAAATGGTTTTAAAATTTAAAGAAAATTTAGATTTAGAAAGGACATAGGAAAATTGGGGTTTTGGGAAATAGGGTAGTTAAGAGTGGAACAGTCTACCAAATTTTGGGGGTTTTTGAGGCTAGGGATTTTTGGGTAGTTCCAAATCTAGGTTGGAAAATACATGATTTGGGGGGGGTTTTGGATTTGAGTGGATTTTTCACCAGAGCTTATTTTTTGGGTTTGGAAATTAAAAATTTGGGGGTGGGAAAATTTGTTTTTTTTAGGGGGATAAATTGAAAAGGGAAACTTGCCTAGTGTGGGCCAGGGGCCCCCTTCCTGCAGTTTTCCTCCTTTCTTGTGTTCTTTTTGTTGTGTGAAAAATAAAAGTAAAACACTTTCCATAAAAAATGAAAAGGGAAGAAGGAAACCCGCCCAGAAAATAAATAAAGAAAAAAACCCCGTCCAGAACAACGAAAAATACGGGGAAAACCCCCCCCAGAACAAGGGAAATATAAACATCCAAAAACATGTTTACCAAGGCCCCGGGCTTTTCCCAAAAGGAAAAGGACTGTGAACCAAACGTGTAAACGCCAGGACATGTGTACCAGACTTGATACCAGGTTTTCCAAAACTTGTGCAAGGGGAAACATGTTTTACCAAAACGTTTTAACAGGAAAAGGGGAACCCAAACGTGGCGGCCATTTGTCCAACGTGTCCCGGCCATTTTGTGGCAACAAAACCTCACTCCCAAAGGGTGGCAACAAAACAGTCTACCCCCAAATTTTGGGGCAACAAAAGGGAGGCCCGGGGAAAAACCGTCGAAACTGAAAAAGGTTGTGGCAACAAAACAGTCGATTTCCATTTTGGTGGCAACACACAGTCGTCCCGGCCCAAAGGTTGTGGCAACAACGTTCTTGGAAAAGGTTGGGGCAACACACAGTCGTACTGGCGGGGTTTGTGGCAACAACCCGAACGGGCCCAAGTTGTGGCAAAAACCGTTCCGGCCCAAATTTTTGGGCAACACAAAGCCCTACGGAAAAAAGGTTTGGAAAACATATTCGAACGGCAAGTTTGGGGCAACACACGCGTACGGGCCGGGTTTTTTGGCAACACACAGTCCTACTAAAAAAGGGTTGGGGCAACATTTTCCCGTACGGGCCCCAATTTTGTTGAAACACACAGCCCAAAGGTCCAGGTTTGGAAACCCACAAGCCCTACGGGCCCAAGGTTGGCAACAAATTCTACGGGCCCCATTTTGGGGGCCAAAAACAAAGTCTTACCCCAAAGGTTGTGGCAACACAAGTCTTCGGGGCCAAAGGTTTGGCAACACACATCGTACGGGCCCTTTTTGGGGGGCAACACAAAGTCGTATTTGGCCATTTTTGGAAACAAAACAGTCTTTCGGGCCGGGTTTGGCAACCCCAAAGTCGTACTGGCGGGGTTGGGGCAACACACGTCGTACTGGCCGGGTTTTTGGGGGCAACACAGCCCGAAAAGGGGCCGGTTTGGGGCAAAAAAGTCGTACTGGCCGGGTTGGGGCCAAACACAGTGTACTGGCCGGGTTTGGGGCCACACACCAAAAAGGGGCCCCTGGTTGGGGCAAAAAGCGTACCCCCGGGTTTGTGGCAACAAAAGTCGTCTGGCCAGGGGGTGCAACACAACCGAACGGGGCCGGTTGGGGCAACACCCCGTCCCCCCAGGTTGGGCAACACAGTCGGGTTGGCCAGGTTGGGGGCAACACAGCGAACGGGCCCTTTTTTGTGAAAAAGGGGAACACAGCGTCCTGGAAAGGGTGTGGCAACCCACCCCCGTAGGGGCCGGGTTTTGTGGAAACCATTCCGTACTGGCCAGGTTGGGGCAACCAAGGACTGTTTTGTAAAAAAAGTCCCAGGTTGTGGAAAAAGTCGTATGGCCGGGTTTTTGGCAACCCCAAATCGTACTCCCCAGTTGTGGAAACCCAAATGACTGGGCCAGGTTGGGGCCAACACACATCTTTACGGGCCAGGTTGGGCAACACAAATGGGAACTGGCCAGGTTGGGGCAACAAAAGTCGTACGCCCAAAAGGTTGGGCAACAACAGTCGTACGGGCCAAAGGTTGGGCAACAAACAGCGAACTACCAGGTTGTGGCAACACACATTTCCGTACTGCCGGGTTGGGGCCCAACACACAGTCGTACTGCCCAAGGTTGGGAAACACCGGGTTTCGTACTGACCGGGTTTTTGGAAAACAACAGTCGTTGGGCCAAGGTTGGGGGCAACACACACCCCGTAGGGGGCCAGGTTTTGGCAACACACAGTCGGATGGCCGGGTTTTTGGGCAACAAACAGCCCCGTAGGGGCCGGGGTTGTGGCAAACGGGTACGTACGGGCCCGGGTTTTGGTTCAAAAAACCGGCTACTGGATTTTTGTGGAAAAGGTTAGGGAAAAGGGGTTTTTGCGCACACATTTGGGGTTACTGGCCCCGGTTTTGGTGGCCAAGGGGCGACGGGGTTTGGGGTGGAACCGGGGTGGGGGGGGGGTTTTGTGCCAACACACACCCCCGAACGGGGGGCCTGGATGGGGCAACACAGACAAAACTGGCCGGGGTTTTGGGGCAACACAGTCGTGCGGGCCAGATTGTATCAACACAGTCGTTTTTCCCAGGGGTGGGCAAAGTCGTACGGCCGGGTTGTGGCAAAAACACACCCCCGTATTTGGCCAGGTTTTGGTAACAGTCGTACTGGCCAATTGTGGAAAACCCCTAAATTTCGTATAGCCGGGTTTTGTGGCAACACAGTCGTATTGGCCGGGTTTTAAAAACAACACGAAAGCCGTACGGGCCTGGTTGTGGCAACACAGTCGTACTCGTCGGGTTGTGGCAGCACACGGGACGGCGGGCCGGGATTGAAACACAGACAACTACCCAGGTTTGGCAACACAGAGAAACGGGCCGGTTTTTGGCCACAGTCGTTTTTGGGCCAAAATTTGGGTGGCAACCAGCCTTTACTGGCCGGTTGGGGAAACACAGTCGAAATTTCGCCAAGTTGGGCAACACACAGTCGAAACGGGCCGGGTTTTGTGGCTTCAAAACAGTCGTACGGGGCCAAAGTTTTTGGAAACCCACAGTCGTACTGGCCGGGTTTTTTGGGGCAACACACAGTAGCACGGGCCCAAAGGTTGTGGCAACACAGTCAAACGGGCCCCGGGTTTGTTGGCAACCACAGTCGTACTGGCCGGTTGGGCAACACACATTCGTACTGCCCAAAAAAAAAAGGTTGTGCAACACACAGCCCGTATCGGGCCGGTTGTGGAAACACAGTCGTATTCCCCAATTTTTGGCAACACACACCTATTTGGCCGGGGTTTTTGGCTTCACAAAAGTCGTATGGCCATTTGGGGCAACACACAGTCGTATGGCCGGGTTTTGTTGCAACACAAAATAAGCATGACCAGGTTGTGGCAACACAGTCGTACTGGCCGGTTGTGGCACACACAGCCGTACTGGGCCAGGTTGTGGCAACACAAAGTCGTACTGACCGGGTTTGGGGTTCAACACACAGTCGACGGGCCAGGGGGTGGCAGCACACAGTCTACGGGCCCCGGGTTTTGTGGAAAAACACAACAGCCCGTACTGACCCGGTTTTGGGGGCAACACACAGTCGTCCCTGGCCAGGTTGGGGAAAGAAACACAGTCGTACTGGCCGGGTTGTGGCAACACACTTCGTACTGACCGGGTTGTGGCAACAACATTCGTACTGGCCGGGTTTGGGTGGCAGCACACATTGGGTACGGGCCATTTTTTGTGGCAGCACCCAGCCCGTACTGACAGGTTTGTGGCAAAAAAACAGCCGTACTTGCCAGGTTTTTGGCAAAAACAGTCGTACGACCAATTTTGGGGCAACACACTCGTACTGGCCGGGTTTTTGGAAAACACACAGTGTATTGACCGGGTTTTGTGGCAACACACATCGAAAAACGGGGACCAGGTTGTGGCAACACACAGTCGTCCCGGGACCAGGTTGGGGCAACAAAACAGTCGTACAAACCAGGTTGTGGCAACACAAACCCCCCTTAATTTAACCCAAGGTTTTGTGGCAACACACAGTCTACTGACCATTTTGTGGCAAAAAACCAAGTCGTACGGGACCATTTTTGTGGCAACACACGGGCGTACTGGCCAGGTTGTGGAAACACCCCGGGGGGGACGGCCCAAAGGTTTTGGCAACAGTCGTACGGGCCCAGGTTTTTGCAGCACACAGTCGTACTGGCCGGGTTGGGGGCAACACACAGTACACTGGCCGGTTGTGGCAACAGCCCTACTGGCCGGGTTTGGGTGGCAACCCCACAGCCCGAAACGGGCCGGGTTGGGGGGCAACGACAGTAGCCCCTGGCCATTTTTTGGGGAAACAAACAGTGGGACTGAAAAGGTTGGGGCAAAACACAGTCGGTCGGGCCATTTGTGGCAACACACATCGTTCGGGGCCCCGGGTTTTGTGGCAACACATAGCCTTACTGCCCTAGGTTGTGGCAACAACAGTCTTTCGGGCCCAAAGGTGTGGCAGCACACGGGCCCGTACTGGCCATTTTGGGGCCCAAACACCAGTCGTACTGACCAGGTTGGGGGCAACAAAACAGCGTACGGGCCAGGTTGGGGAAACCCACACATCGTACTGGCCAGGTTGGGGGCCAACAGTCGTACTGGCCAGGTTTGTTGCAGCACAAAAAGGCCCGTACTGGCCAGGTTTTTTCCCAACAAAACCAGTAGAAACGGCCCAAAGGTTGGGGCAACAGCCCCGACTGGCCAGTTGTGGAAACCACATCGTACTGCCAGGTTTAGGCAACAGACAGTAGCACGGGCCGGGTTGGGGGCAACACGCAGTCGAAACTGCCCAATGTTTTTTGGCAACACACAGCCTTTCTGGCCAGTTGGGGGGCAACACACAGTCTTTTCGGGGGGCCAGGTTGTGGCAACACCCCATTCTTTTTAAACGGGCCCTTTGTTTGTGGCAACCCCCCGGGTCGTACTGGCCAGGTTGTGAAAACCCAAAACAGTTGACGGGCCAGGCGTGGCAATACTAAACGTACGGGAAGGTTGTGGCAAAAAACACAGCCCGTTTTTTCCCAAAGGTTTGGGGCCCAACGCACAGCCCGTACTGGCCGGGGTTTGTAGCAACAAAACAGTCGTACTGGCCGGGGTTTGTAGCAAAAACACAGTCGAAAAGGCCAGGTTGTGCAACACAGCGTACTTGCCGGGTTTTGGGGAAAACACATCAAAACGGGGGCCGGGTTTGGGGCCAAATTCAAACGGGAAAGGTTTTGGGGGCAACAACACCTTTCGTATTTGGCCAGGTTGGGCCCAACACACAGTCGTAACTGGCCAGGTTGTGGCAACAGTCGTACGGGGTGGGTTTTTGCACCCACACAGCAAAACGGGCCCCTTTTGGGTGGCAACACCCCAGTACCCTGGCCGGGGTTTGGGGCAACAGCCCCGAAACGGTCGGGTTTTGTGCAAACACACAGCCCGTACGGGCCCGGGCGGGTGGCAATACTCAGTCGTACGGGGGCGGGTTGTGGAAAATACACAGCCCTTTTCAAAGCCGGGGGTTGTGGCAAAAAACGCCCTTCTGGCCGGTTGTAGCAACAAAACAGTCCGTAATTGCCGGTTGTGGCAACACAGTCAAACGGGCCAGTTGTGGCAACACAGTCGTACTGGCCGGGTTGGGGCCAACAGTCGTCTGGCCGGGTTTTTGGGCAACACACAGCCCTTACGGGCCAGGTTGTGGCAAAAAAAACCCCGAACTTCCCGGGTTTTTGGCAACACACATTCGTACGGGGCCAGGTTTTTGGAAACCCAAAACACCCCTTATAAAAGGGAACATAAAACAAAAGAAAGGGGGAAAAAACGCAGAGGCCTTTTTGGCCCTTACTGGGCAGGCCCCTTTTCCCAATTCACCCCACTAACAAAAACTTTGGCCCAAACCCCCATTTTTCAATCCCAAACCCAAAAAAATAAGCTTTGTGTAAAAAGTCCCCCCAAAAACCAAAACCCCCCCCACTTATTTACTTACCCAACCTAAAATTTAAACTTCCAAAAGCCCCCAGCCTAAATAACCCATCTATTTAGACGGTTCCACTCATCAACTACCCTTTTTCCAAACCAAAAATTTTCCTATGCCTTTCTAAATCAAAAAACTTATCAAAATTTAAACCCCATTACTGCGGGGTTCCCCCTTGGAGAGACATCCTAAAAGACCTTTTTAAAATATCCCTTAATTTAAAACCTAACTTCTACTTTTTACACTTCCGACAGGGGCTCCACTCATTCTTCGTCTAACAAATGAAAGTAACTTTTAAAAGTCTTCAATCTTTCTTCCCTAAGGAAGAATTTCCCAAACCCATGTAATTTAAATTTTGCATCCAAAGCTGAAAGGGTTTTTTAAAAAGAATTTATGTCCATTTTTAATACGGAACCAAAACTGGGGCTTCAAAACTTTTGGGGGGCCCTTTCTAATGATGTAAAAGCTCAGTAGACCTCTGGACTTCCGTTTCTTTTACTTCTTTGGAAAAAATTTCCCCGTAATCTATTTGCCTTAAATTTCGTTTTCCCCTTAAAACCCTTGCTGTCTTTGTTTTTTAAAGGGTTTCTCTCCCCATAAAAACCCCCCAAATTCCCTTTTTGGGAATCTGTATGTCTTTCAAGCCCCACTACTGTCTTACAAGACACACTACCGTCTAACAAAACGCCCCTAAGTCCTTTCAAGACACGCTGTAGGCTTCAGTCCAACAAAGACACCTACATCCCTTTCAAAACACACTACATCCTATAAGACACAACCACAGTCTTACAAACACGTTTTCTGATTTTCCAAAACCCCAAAACAGTCTTAAAAAGACAAAACTGTAGATTTTCAAGACACCCTTTCAAATTTTACAAGACACACTACAGTCTTACAAGACAAACAACAGTCTTAAAAAACCTCTGTAGTCTTACAAACACACTACAGTCTTTCAAAACTACAGTCCCCTTTTTAAGGGCCCCAAAAGTCCCTTTCAAACACACTACAGTCTTACAAGACACAATAAGGGCCTTTCAAGACACACCCACATTTTTTCATTACCCACTTTCAATCTTACAAGACTCACAACGGCCCTTTCAAGACATACTGCAGTCTTTTAAAAACCCACTACATTCTTAAAATGACACAAAAGCTTAAACCCCCCCAAACTCAGTCTTTGTCTTTTCAAACACCACTAAAGTCCCTTTCAAGACACACTACAGCTTTACAAACCCCTACGTCTTAAAAAAAAAACACCCACAGCTTTACAAGACACACTACAGTCCTTTCAAACACACTACAGCCTGACAAGACATTTCTGATCCCTTTCAAAACACACAAAAGTCTTGCAAGACACAATAAAATCTTACAAGACACACTAAAAGTCCTTGCAAGACACACTATAGTCCCTTTTTCAAGAAAACACTGAAATTTTTAAAAAGAAAACACTACAAATCTTGAAAGACAACACTTTCAATCTTTTCAAAACACACTACAGTCTTACCAAAAAAACCCCTACAGTCCCCTTTCCAAAAACACACCACAGTCCTTTTCAAGACACAAATAAAAGTCTTTCAAACCACTACAAACTTACAAGACACCTGTTGTCTTACAAACACACTAAAAGTCCTTTTCAAGACACACTAAAATTTTTACAAGACACACTTCAGTCTTACAAGACACTCTGTTTGTCTTTACAAAAGGCTCCTGTTGTCCTTACAAGACACTCCCTTGTCTTACAAACACTCTGTTTTCTTACAAGACACTCCCGTTTTTCTTACGAGACACTCTGTTGTCTTACAATTTCACCGGTGTTTTCTTTCAAGACACTCTGTTGTCCTTTCAAGACACCTGTTGTCTTACAAAACACCTGTTGTCTTACAAGACACTCTGTTTTTTCTTTCAAGACACCTGTTTTTCTTACAAGAATCTTTGTCTTACAATACACCTGTTGTCCCTTTCAAAAACACTCTGTTGTCTTACAAGACACTCTGTTGTCTTAAAAAACACTCTTTTTCTTACAAAAACACTCTGTTGTCTTACAAGGGCACTCGTTTCTTACAAGACCTCTTTTTTTTCTTTCAAAAACCTCTGTTTCTTACAAGACACCCCTGTTGTCTTACAAGACACTTTTGTTTTTTTACAAGGGCCCCTCCTTTTTGTCTTTCAAGAAAAATCTGATGTCTTACAAAAACACTCGTTGTCTTACAAGACACTCTGTTGTCTTACAAGACACTCTGTTGTCTTACAATACACTCTGTTGTCTTACAAGACACTCTGTTGTCTTACAAGACACTCTGTTGTCTTACAATACACTCTGTTGTCTTACAAGACACTCTGTTTTTCTTTCAAGACACCTGTTGTCTTACAAGACCCCTCTGTTGTCCCTTTCAATACACTCTGTTGCTTACAAGACACTTTAGTTGTCTTACAAGTCACTCTGTTGTTTTAACAAGACACTCTGTTGTCCCCTTTCAAAACCTCTGTTTTTTCCCCACAAAAACCAAGGGAAGTCCAAAAAAGACCACTACAGCTTTCAAGACACACTACATCTTTCAAGACACACTAAGTCTTAAAAAGACACCCCTACAGTCTTACTAGACACAAATGTTTTTCCCTTTCAAGACACACTACAGTCTTACAAATACACTACAGTCCCTTTCAAGCACACTACAGTCTTTGTAGACACACGAGTCTTACAGACACACTACATTTTTACAAGAAAACACTAAAAACTTTCAAGCACACCCAGTTTTTACAAGCACACTACAGTCTTTCAAGACACACCAAAAGTCTACAAGACACACTACAGTCTTTTCAAGAAAACCCCTACAGTCTTACAAAACACCTAAAACTTACAAGACACAACTGCAGTCTTACAAGGGCACACTTTCAGTCTTCACGACAGAGTTTTATTTTTAAAAAGACACACTAAAAAAGTCTTTCAAATACGTTAAACTTTCAAGAACACTGTAGTCTTACCAAAACGCACCACAGCTTTAAAAAGACACACTACAAATCCTTCAAACACAAACCAAAAGGGCTTACCCAAAACAACACTACTGTCTTTTCAAGACACACTTCCCCCTAAACAAGACACACTAAATCCTTTTCAAGGGCACCTGTAGTTTTACAAAGACAAAACACATTTTAACAAAACACACTACAGTCTTTCAAGGGCCCCTGTAGTGACAAGACCCAAAAGTCTTATAAAAAGCACTTTCAGTCCCAAAAGAAAAAAAAAACTACAGCCTACAAACACACTACAGTCTTTCCCAAAACCCCACACTGTCCCCTTTCAAAACACACTTCCATCTAACAAACACATCAACCCTTTCAAGACACACTGTAGTCCTTTTCAAGACACCCTAAAATCTTTCAAAACACCTACAGTCTTTCAAGGCACACTGTAGTCTTACAAGACAAATACAGTCCCCACAAGGGGCACGTATCTTTTCAAGACACACTACAGTCTAACAAACACACTACGTCCAACAAGGGCACACGTGGGCTTTCAAGACACACTAAAGTCCCTTTCAAAAAACAACTCCCGTTCCCTTTCAAGGCACACGGGAGTCTTTCAAGACACACAACAGTCTTACAAGGGGACCTGTAAATCCCCTTTCAAGACACACTACAGTCTAACAAGACACACTACAGTCTTACAAGACACACTACAAGTCTTTCAAGACACACTACAGTCTTACAAGACACAATAAGTCTTACAAGACACACTACAGTCTTACAAGACACACTACAGTCTTACAAGACACACTACAGGAGGGGGGGGAAGGGGATAGCTGGAGCTAGACTGACCCTACCTTAACAAGCAGCCGGCAATCAAACTATCTTTACCAAATACTCGCTCGCTACTCCTATCTGTTGAACTTTTCCCTCACAGAAAACAATATGAACTTCAATGAAGAAAAATTTCAACTACTCAGATATGGAAAGTTTGAGAAAATTAAAGCTCTGTCAGGGAGTACAACAAATTCTAAGCACACAATAGAGCGAGAAACTAATGTGAAGGACCTGGGAGTGATAATGTTAGGAAATCTCACCTTCAAAGACCACTACAATGTATCTACCTCATGTGCTAGAAAAATGATAGGGTGGATAATGAGATCCTTCAAAACTAGGGACGCAAAGGGCATGATGATTCATTTCAGATCGTTTGTTCTCTCTAGGCTGGAATACTGCTGTACACCAACTGCTCCCTTCAAAGCAGGCGAAATTAATGACCTAGAAAATGTACAGAGAACTTTCACGGCACACACAAGTACGATAAAGCTCCTATATTACTGGGCACGGTCGAACTCCCTTGATTTGTATTCCCTGGAATGCAGGAGAGAAAGATACATTATAATTTACACTTATAAAATCCTAGAGGGATTAGTACCAACTTGCACACGAAATCACTCCCTATGAAAGCAAAAGACTCGGCAGTAGAGGCAACATTCCCCCAGTGAAAAGCGGGGGCGCCAGAGTACACAGAGATAACACAATAAGTGTCAGGGCCCCAAGACTGTTCAACTTCCTCTCAGCAAACACAAGAAGGATTAACAATAGACCGCTGGCTGTCTTCAAGAAGGCACTGGACAAGCACATAAAGTCAGTACCTGACCAGCCGAGCTTAGGGTCTTACGTCGGTATACGTGCGGCCAGCAGTAACATCCTGGTTGATCAGACCCTGATCCACCACAAGGCCTGACCCCGAACTCTCTCCAGGTATAGTACGTGTTTTCAATCAACTGGGACATGACCTGTGTTACTTATGAATATTTGCAAATTAAAGAGAATGAGAATATTCTCAAGCACCACAGATAAAGCATTTCCACTGCTCGTAGCACCTGTTTCCAGCTGGCCGCCTAAACTTTCAACTGGATACTCAACTATGTAGTGGTAAAGGTCGTGTACCTCCTCTTTTTTTTTACAGAGATTGCATGTGGAAAAAGCAGGGTTGTGATGTCTGTTTTAGTATTAGGAATATTATTAGGAGAGACGTACATAATGAAACTGAAAGTCATAGGAATGCATTTAGAGTTCTGAGTAAACATATAACTTACTATGATATTAAAATAGATAAATATGTTTATAGATCAACTTGTAATGTGAAGTGACTGTTGTAGCCAGGATTCAGGCTGGTTACAAATGCTTCTGCCAATTTGGCTGACACAGATGATGATCATACTAAATGCAAAGTATGTGATCAGTCCTATGGAGACCACCTTGCATATTAGAACTGATCATAATGCGTTATACTAATGCCCTCAGGTCTGTGGGTACCTGTCTCTGTTTATCTAGGTTTTGGCTGTGTGAGAAAAGTAGTGTGTACAATGATGCAGATTGCATAGGATCGAATTCAGTTCGAGACAGAGGTATAATATCGTTTGCGATATGTTAAGAATGCATTGCATTATATATATATATATATATATATATTAAAATATATATATATATATATATATTATATATATATATATATATATATATATATATATATATATATATATATATATAATATATATATATATGTGATATATATATATATATATATATATATATTATATATATATATATATATATATATATATTATATATATATATATATATATATATATATATATTATATATATATATATAATTATTTTATCTCACTGGCCTGTTCCCACCAAGGCAGGGTGGCCCGAAAAAAAAAAAACTTTCACCATCATTCACTCCATCACTGTCTTGCCAGAAGGGTGCTTTACACTACAGTTTTTTAAACTGCAACATTAACACCCCTCCTTCAGAGTGCAGGCACTGTACTTCCCATCTCCAGGACTCAAGTCCGGCCTGCCGGTTTCCCTGAATCCCTTCATAAATGTTACTTTGCTCACACTCAAACAGCACGTCAAGTATTAAAAACCATTTGTCTCCATTCATTCCTATAAACATGCTCACGCATGCCTGCTGGAAGTCCAAGCCCCTCGCACACAAACCTCTTTTACCCCCTCCCTCCAACCTTTCCTAGGCCGACCCCTACCCGCCTTCCTTCCACTACAGACTGATACACTCTTGAAGTCATTCTGTTTCGCTCCATTCTCTCTACATGTCCGAACCACCTCAACAACCCTTCCTCAGCCCTCTGGACAACAGTTTGGTAATCCCGCACCTCCTCCTAACTTCCAAACTACGAATTCTCTGCATTATATTCACACCACACATTGCCCTCAGACATGACATCTCCACTGCCTCCAGCCTTCTCCCCGCTGCAACATTCATCACCCATGCTTCACACCCATATAAGAGCGTTGGTAAAACTATACTCTCATACATTCCCCTCTTTGCCTCCAAGGACAAAGTTCTTTGTCTCCACAGACACCTAAATGCACCATCTCACCCTTTTCCCCTCATCAATTCTATGATTCACCTCATCTTTCATCTTTCATAGACCCATCCGCTGACACGTCCACTCCCAAATATCTGAATACATTCACCTTCTCCATACTCTTTCCCTCCAATCTGATATCCAATCTTTCATCACCTAATCTTTTTATCCTCATAACCTTACTCTTTCCTGTATTCACTTTTAATTTTCTTCTTTTGCATACCCTACCAAATTCATCCACCAATCTCTGCAACTTCTCTTCAGAATCTCCCAAGAGCACAGTGTCATCAGCAAAGAGGGAAACTGTGACAACTTCCACTTTGTGTGATTCTTTATCTTTTAAATATATATATATATATATATATATATATATATATATATATATATATATATATATATATATATATATATGTATATATATATATATATATATATATTAGGTATTTATATATATATATATTTATTTATTTATTTATTTATGTTATTTAATATCTATTCAGAATTAGTTACATCGTCTCATAGGAATATTACAATGTTTGTTGCATATTGCCCGTTTCACTATTTGTTCAATGTTATGTGCCTTAGGTTCAGACGAGTTTAGTGTTTTCTTTGCACCTAGTGGAAGTTGATGAATCACCACCACTCTTTCCAGTTATGCCTGAGTGCCTTGATGCCTAGCGGAAAGTCTTGATCTAAGGGAAACTGGAACGTCGCTCTATTTAGAAAAAATCGGTTTCCTTTACCCAGGCGTTGTATGATCTCGTCCTATTTAGGTCTTCATTTTGAATTAACTATAATTAAATGAGTCGTTCTTCTTGCCCTGAATGTCCTAAGAGTGTTGTAGACATATGTTTTTTCCATTCTTCTTTGTAAGGGTTTGACTGAAATACAATACTTATCACTGGCTCTTATATCTTGTCCGATCTTCGAAGTATAACATTTTTTTTGGGGGTTTATTTATTGTGATCCTCCAGCTTTATTGATTGTCGTGTCTGCATTTTTCACGTTTACACATGACTGGATCTTTGTTCTGCATAAGCTTGCTTGCCTTACAACAAACAATTGAATACCAATGGCTCAATTATTAGATGTTTATTTTCTGCTTGAGCAACTGTTATCCTGAACAATGTGAGTAACAAACTCAAACCGGTGATCTTATTGTTAATACTTTATGCTCTGTGATTGGCTTCTACCAAAAACCCGTGATGGCTAATTATTGTTGCTCACGAAACAGTAATGACACGATTGCAAACAAACCATACGTTCGGGCGTCGGTCTGCAGTTTGAAGACTATCGTCGGGTTCGCCCCCCCCAAATTCTTGTCCGTTTTACTTTTTTTTTTTACGTTGCTATGGGTTGCATGGGCTGTTGTCGGTGACATCAGGCTAAAGAGATGAATTCCTTTTTAGATGCATAACTGCTGGCTGCTCGGATGCTGCTGCAAAGCAGTGATTTCTAGCTGCTTGGACGTGTAACTGGAAGGGGATGTTGAGTGAAGAGCCATCGGTTGTATAGTCAGTTATTAATGCTGATATTTTCATGCGGGTCACATGTACAGTGGTTGCTGGCAGCATTGACTGCAGAGTGAGTGGTTGCTGGCAGCATGACTGCAGAGTGCGTGGGTTTGCTGGCAGCATGGTCGCTGGTGCGTGTTGCTGGCAGCATGATGCAGAAAGTGCGTGTTGCTGGCTGCATGACTGCAGAGTGCGTGGTTGCTGGATTATTTTGGGGGGCCAATAAATGACGGCAGAGTTGCAGTGCGTTAGTTTCTGTCTGAATGGCTGTGGTGGTGAGTACCTCGATTAATTCTCTTTTTTACAATATTTCATAATTTTTTGTTATTTAAAATGGTCTTTTTCATTTTTTAATATTTTATCGAATTTCTTTATTTGTTTAAAAGTTAAATTTCAAAGCACATCCATAAAAATAATATATAATTCTCTCTCTATGTATTTCCTGTTCCTTTATATGACGTCACAGCGTACTGGCTGGTACCTGTATAAAATAAATTGTCATCATTTCATTAACGCGAAATATGATATTTGAATTTATTTCCGAATTTTTTTTTTGCACGTTCAGGAATTAATGTTTTTCATGTATAGGTATAGTTGTGTGTGTCTGTAAGAAACCGGTTTTTTTTAATACTAACAGAAGGTTTTATCACTGGATAAAAATTAAACCTCACAGTATTAACATATTTACGTAATGTGTACTCAGAGATTTGTCCCGTTAGTACACCGCTGAATTGTGCTTCTCGAGTTGTTTTACTGTGGCAGAGACTTGACTCCTTATTTCAACTAAACTACAGTAGTACTCTATTCTAGGAATCACTGAATTTCTTGGTATATGGCCTTTTAGTGTCTATGTTGAAAGCTGTTATTGAGTTTGCCAATCTTCATTTCCTTTTCCAAAGTCATTCTATTTTCCAGCCACTCGAGACTAAAATGAAAATATTCCTTTATCCTATGACTCGTCCATCATTCCGTTTTTAATGATTCTCCTTCGACAGGTTACTCCAATATTGCAAACAGTTTATCTCTGCTGCTTTGCCAATGCCTATAGAAAAGATTTTGTAAGTTGTAAATAAATATTTCCAATGTCATCAAAGCGATTTTCTTCAAAAAATCTCGAAGTGAATTCCTGTCAGTTTGTATTCAAGGTGCAAACGTATACATCATTCAGAGCTTCTTCACTTGGTGACATTTGTGCGGGTGACAATGTTTGGCAGGAAACTCAATGATTGGCGTGAACATATTTACATACAGAAGGATCTGAAGGATTGTGCATTTAAATTCGTGAATGTTTTTTGAGGTTTGCTAATGATGCATTGCCACTGATGTTGTTATGGTTAATGTGTAGTTTAGCTGTTTGTTGGTTTTTTGTATTCTCCCCCAGATTTCATGGCTTTATCTGATAGTTGACGGTTTTCCCTCCAATACTTGTATTTCTGTACCGGGTCTTCCCATTCTCTAGTTATCAACAATTTCACCGATAGGGTTAAAACTTGAGCTCTTTGAGATATAAAATATGTATGAAGGCCTGTTGAGAACTTTATTGTAAGTTTCCGAATGTTCTTACTGTTTACAGTTTCTTTCCTTCAACTCGTTGGTGTTGCTTATGACATAGTTTGAATTTGTTTAGGGGCTATTATGAGTAAAATTGCCATTCGTATTGAAAAATAAGATATTCACGTGTTAACATTGGAATACAAATATAATTACAAATTTTCAGCGGTATTATAATTATATCACACTCGATGCCAGATATCGCGTACACTGGACGTACCGAAGTGTTGTAATACGGCGACCCCTTCATCGTATTGTGCAGCGACCAATACTATCTACTTTTCAACCAATTAACGTAGTATACTAATGTAGTATATTTGATGGAAGAATCGTTGGGAATCTATGCGGATAATGGAGAATGCCTCTTCTGGCCGGCTTGAAAATTCTCATCCCGGATATTCATTCCAGAAAATAGTATCCAGTTTCGCGTAGTATTGGGCTTGTAAGTACCGTGGCCTCAATGGCTAGCATACTCAGTCCACACACTGTGGTCTTGGGTCGATCCCCCGGTACGGTGGAAAACATGAGGCGTGTATCCTTAATTAAGCACCTGCTGTCCATGTTTCCCTATCAGTATAATAGGTTAATTCGGTGTAAGTCGACTAGTGCGGGTCTCATCCTGGGACGAAAGTGACCTTATTTACCCGAGGTCAGTAGTCAGGAGAGGTCATGCTGTCCTAAACTGTCTGGGTGATTAGCGTGGGGTGTTACTGAGCACCTTGGCTTGCTGTAGTGTTTTAGAATCTTAGATTAAAATATTGAAGGAGGTTCTACTTCATGTGGAAAATAGGAGGCTGAAAATTCGCCTAGATGGGTTTGAAAGTGGGTATGAGATGGTTGGAGCTGGTAAGAAGGAAGAGGTTACCAGCAGTGACTTGAGTGGCAGGCGCTTCAAGTGGTTCATACTTAACGAGGAAGCATCAAGATGAGGAAGGTTAATCAGAAGATTGGAAGGTAGGAAATAGATTCTTTGTTTTCCAGGACGAGTGTACTTCAGTGCTGATAGGTCTGATCCCATGCTCCTACCTTTAGTAAATGTGTCCTGGATCTGACTAGGTTGGGACAGTGGTTGGGACTTGGACCTGCCTTGCATGGGCCAGTATGCCTTCTGCAGCATTCCTTATATTTTCAAATGCTCTGCTTAACAAGAGGCTTTCTATATAGTAGTATGTCATTGATGTCAGTTATGCCTGTATACATTGTACATGTACTTGTGGAAATAAAATTTATTATTATTACGATTATTAATATAGCAAATTTTATTAAATAGTATTACTGACTTGTATTAATAAAGCAGCCATCGTCTTATTGGCTGAAAAATACTAATGCTGATGCATTCCATTAGATGGACAACACCCTGTGTGTTTAGACTATTTTGGTGCAGATTTGAAATTTAATGAAATTGGAAAAAATGGAATTGTTAGTTTCAGAGCAATTATTGGAGAGTATCTTTTTTGATAGGCTATAAACTGTGTTGATTGCTTTTATTAACAGACAGCTTGGTTTTCACTTCGTACGACCATAATATAAAATTGCCAATGTCATTAAGTAAATTGGTTAGTATGTACTAACTAGAGAACTTTTCGGCTCGGTTTTCAAGCGCTTCATATTCGCTGCCTGACTACGGTGGAGTGAGGTTGTGCTCAGCACCCCTCTGCTGTTTTTCAGGCGAGCTACCCCAGTACATCAACAACCATTGAGTAGTGTGGACGTGCGCTGCTCATTTTGGGATATCAAAATGGCTGAACATACAGTACGGAGAGTAAATACTATCTGCATAGAGCTGGTTCGTGAAACTTAAGTGGAGATACAGGGAACGTACTTCTCCTTAACATCATCAGGACAACATATGGTAACCCCAACGGGGAAATTTAAATATGGCGTCGCTTTTAAATGGTTTGACAAGAATCTTCGTGAAATTTCTGAGAGCCGGCTTCTACACAAAATTGTCGAGCATTTACAGGAACAACGCATGAGTGTGAATTCAGCGATGGTTTGGGTGTTACATGATTTTCTAAGTACTTCACATGGGTGAGGTACGGAATGTACCCTTCGAGGCTACGGCGTAGGACCAGGAGTTTTTTCGCAGTTAGGGGAAACAGTGCATTCTGCAACCATGGGGTATGGAGGGATGGCCGTATAAAGGAATGCCGGAAGGTTCTTACACCCTTAAAATGTCTTTAACAAGCCTATACCATCCTATGTAACGATGACCGGTTGTAGAACACAGGTTTATGTGTACTATGGGGGTCAGAGAAAAACATGTCGCCCTGTGCGGGCTCTTATGAGCACATGGCAGCCCAGTGTCCTAGGAGGCGGGCTCCTCGAATTCTGGAAACGCCGTTTGGGATAACAACAGTCGTGTGATTTGGTGTCTGGCTCGTTGCCTCGGGAGGCCATCCTCTGGCGTGGAGGTCGACCGGAGGTGGCGGAGGAGGAGACGTGTGTCACTACCCCAGGGGAGTCGGGGAGTCGAAGGTGTTTCTGAGGAGTCTTAAGTCCAGGAAGCTTCGACTCAGGAGGGTTTACTGGCAGATGTCATCAAGGTTTTTTTGGGATGGGGATGAGCCCGGTGCAGAAGGTGTCCTCAGTTTATGTGAAGTTGGAGAGCTGGAGGGACAACAAATTGTGGAGAATGACTTGATTTAAGAAAAGGCTGGAGCGTGTGGTGGCCGTGGAGTACACCAGGAGGATTCATCTGAGGGTGAGATGTGTTGTAAGTGGAAGTTCTAGAAAAAGAACTGCGGCATCAGAGATAGACAGGTTATTACCCCGGGGCAGAGCCGGGGAAAATCATGGCAGCGTTGTGGGGCCGATGCCACATAGTGGTAGAGGTGTGCCTGATTGCACATGGGAGAGGGAGGGGGGGAGGGACTGCACAGGATAACCGAGTGGTAAGGGAATACGTAATGTGAAAAGTGCCCGCGAGTAAATCCCAGCGGCATAGGGGAAAGCCCCACTTCTATAATTTTCAGAAGTGTCACGCTTAATGTCAATGGACTTAAGACTGAGGTTAAGAAAGTTTGGTTGGAGTGGTTTTTACGGCGGTTTGATGTAGATATTTGCTTTTTGCAAGAGCATAATCATAGGCTGGTTGTGTGTTGCGGTTAAAAGGATATCGGATGTATGTTACCAGTGGTTTGCAATTGAAAGGTGGGGTAGCAGTGGCGATAAAGGAGACCAGCCCCTTGCGAGTTTATCGGCTGGGAGAGGGGGGGGGTGGGAGGTCGTGAGGGTGGGTGGTGTCTGGGGCGAGAGTCGAGCTAGTTTTTTTTAGAGTTTACATGCCAGCAACTAGCATTACCAGGGTAAAAGTAGATTTTGTCAGAGAGGTATTGCTGTATCACTTGAGAGGTTTGCCTGCTATAACAGTAATAGGGGGGTGATTGGGAAATTTTGTGATTTGGAGTGGGGGTGTCGAACCGAGAGGGGCGGGTTGTGTGCTGAGTGTGCTGAGGGATGTATTGCGAGATATTGGGGTGTTGATGTGGTGGGGAGGGGGGGGGTACCTAGTGGAAGCACACGTTCGTCCGTAGAGGAAAATGAAGCGCGATGGACAGAATTTATATTAAGCAGGGTATAGATGTTGTGAGGGTGCAAACCTTCGATGTGGGGTTTTCGGATCACAGGGCGGTAATAGCAGAATTTGATTGGATGGAGTGTGCGAATTTATTCTGGGTACTGGAAATTAAATGTAAGACTTCTTAAGGAGGAGGAGGAGGGGCCTTTTTTCATTTATTGGGGGTTGCCCCTTTTGGGAGGCTAGGGACAGGAGATAGATCTGTTAGATTGGTGGGAAATGCAGGCAAAACCGGGGAATAGCGAATTTTTTAAGGTTAGGGGGCGGGGAAAAGGCGAGGTGGCGTTTTGGGTTGCAAAATATCTGGAGGGGCAGTTGCAAGATTGTTAGTTGGGGAGGTGGTAGGAGGGATGACATGGACAGTCTGCGGAAACAGGATCGCTGAATTACACAATGATAGGTTTGATGCAATTAGGGTTAGGGCGGGGTTAGAGGATGTATTGTGGGGTTTATAAGCCGTCTGGTTTGTTTTACGTAAATTTAGGACCGAACAGAGTGTAACCACCATTCTACAAAATTTGGGGACAAGCCCTGGGTGGGAGGGTAAACCATGGGTCGAGTCCTATCCAATACGGGAAAGTATGAGTCTCTATGCTGATAGTTTTGGGTTTTGGGAGAAATGGAGTTGGAGGGAGGGGGTTCCTGGGAGGTATTTTTGAAGGGGGGGTTTCCATAGCGTTTTTAAGTGAGGCAGGATAGAGGGGG